>OY284487.1:63019587-63304205 GCA_958336395.1 Ctenicera cuprea
AAGTGTTGTTACAGTAGAACTTGGCGACTTGATCTCGGTAATGGTTTGCAGATGACTTGATTTCTTGTTCCAAAATGTCCAATAGGGTGAATTTAAGAGACCAATTAACGGTACAGTTTTTAAATGTCTGTGAATTTCAAAACTTTTTAGTATATTTATTTTACGTTTATCATCACAAAAGTGTAAACTTTTTATAGTGTTATCAAAATTTCTAAGTGTCTGGCCTATTTAAACCGAATTACAATGCTAACAATTTAATTTGTAAATACCTGACTTGAGCAAATCATCTGGTTTTGATTTTGAATTAAGCATAAATAATTGCCGAAATCATAAACAATACAAATAAATGTAAAGTAAGTTCTAAAACAATTACAAACGTTTTAAACACTTTTTCTAATGCAAAATAAACAAAAGATGATTTGCTAAAATCAGGCATTTACAAATTAAATTATTCGCATTGTAATTCGGTTTATATAGGCCAGACAATTAGAAATTTTGATATTAGATGGATATGTATGTATGTTCGTGATTCATCATTCGTTTTGGATCTACCAGAATTTTAACACGATTATATTTTTCAGATTTACAGAACTCATTAAGTGCTGTTGGTAAAATGTACTAATAATTTTTTGTAATTCTAAAGTCATAAAATTGTAAAATGTAGACGAATTGATTTTTAAACGATATTGGAGTTCTGTCATCATCATCGCCTATGTCAATCCATTTTGGATGTAGGCCTCTCCTAGTAAATGCCATTCTTGTCTGTTCTGTGCTTTTTGTATTCAGTTGTAATTGGCCACTCTTTTAATGTCGTCGGTCCAGCTCATGGGGGGTTTCCTTGCCTAGGCCTCCACTGCACCACCATCTTCGTCCATCTATTGTCCTCCAACCTCGCCACGTGACCCGCCCATCGCCATTTATGTTTTAATATTTTTTCGACTACGTCTTCTACTTTTGTTATTGAACGTATCTACTCATTTGTTTTACGGTCTCTCAACGATATTCCCATCATTGACCTTTCCATAGCTCTTTGTGCTTTACTTAATTTTTCTTTATTTTTCTTTGTCAATGTCCAGGTCTCTGCGCCGTAGGTCAAGACAGGCAGGATATTTTGATTAAATAATTTAGTTTTCAAGTTTTGGTCCATTTTGCTTCTAAACACTTCTTTCCAGTTACGAAACGCAGCCCAACTTAATTTGATCCTTCGCTTTATTTCTTCTTCTTGATTTGATTTCGTTAGGCTAATTCTCTGACCTAAGTATATGTAACTGTCAACTTCTTCTATTACCTTGTTGTTCAATTTAATCTTATTGTTAATGTCAATATTTTCACTGCTCATAATTTTTGTTTTTTCAATGTTGATTTTCAATCCTACTTCTCCTGACCTCTGATGCAAATCTGTCATCATTTCTTGTAAATCTGCGATGTTATCTGTTATTAATAGGACATCGTCTGCAAATCTTAGGTGGTTCAACATGTTGCCATCTACATTCACTCGCTTATTTGCCCAGTTAAAACTTTTAAATACATCTTCTAGACACAGCGTGAACAGTTTAGGCGAGATAGTGTCTCCTTGTCTTACTCCTTTTTTCATATTTACTTTATTCGTTTCAGCGTGCGTCTTAACTATTAGTGTTGCATTTTGATAGATACTTCGAATTAGATTTGTGTATCTATGATCTATCCGGCTATTTTGTAGGAAATTTAAGATTGCGTACAGTTCGAGAGAATCGAATGCCTTTTCGAAGTCCACGAAGGAGAGATATAATGGCATGTTATACTCTTTGGTCTTCTCTATTAAGTTTCTTGTTACCTGTAGATGGTCGTTTGTCCCGAAACCTACTCTAAATCCGGCCTGTTCCCGTGGCTGGTATTGGTCGAATTTGTTTGTCAGTCTATTTGTTAAAATTTTTATAAACAGTTTGTATATCTGTGACAAGAGACTAATTGGTCTGTAATTTTCTAGTTTGGATGTATCCCCTTTTTTTATGTAAAAGCACTACAACCGCATTATTCCAGTTTGAAGGTATCTTTTCTTCTTGTAGACAGTAATTAAAGAGGTTTTTTAGTTGTTTCAAAAGGGATTTTCCGCCTTCTTTTAACATTTCCGGTAGTATTCCATCTTCTCCTGCCGCTTTTTCGTTCTTGACTGTCTTCAATGCTTTTTCTATTTCAAACTCTTCTATTTCAGGGATCTCTTCTTAGTTCACGTTTGTAATTTTTCCATCTATGCATGCTTGTATCTGTCCTCCGTTCGAGTCGTATAGCTGTTTATAAAATTCTTTTGTTCTTTCTAAAATTTTATTTTGGTCAGTGATTAAGTTTCCATTATGCTAATGGAGTTATGTATTTATATAAAAACTCTCAAATCCGTAAAATACCAATTATTAATCATTAATTAATTTGGAACAGTCTTTTAATAATTTACGTTTTCTGCAAACAAGTTTAGTAAAATGCCGTTAGAAATTTGTCAGATTAATGGACTTTATATAAACAACAAATTATAATTGTTATAAATGTTTAAAAACAGATCAGTATTATTAAAATTAGAAACCCAACATTTTCCAATTGTTGTGAAATTCCATTAGGTTTTCCAATCATACATTCTAGCAACCAATCAAAATGCGAGATACATTGTATTTAATCGATTATTTCCCACTCTACAAGGTATTATATCAGTAGCTTTTACTTTCCTATACTTTCAGCACAGTATTGATTTCATGAAAATGATTAAAAACGAGATTTTGACGGAAATAGGTACATGTTTTTGAACTCTAGGAGCCCGAAAAGGTGGTTTTTAAAAAAGCTCTGTTTGTGTGTGTATGTGTGTATGTGCGTGGTGCATCATAACTGCCAAACGAATGGTCGGATTTTGATGAGCTTTGGAATGTGGAGGTACATCATAAATTGATCGGCAAAATCGACTTTTAAAAAATCGTGTAAAACTTTACAGCAACATCTTATATTCAGTATTCATATTTTTGTAAGTTTCATTTTATAATTCTGCAGTCGTGGGATAGATTAGAATGTTTACACGATTATATTTTTCGAATTTTCAAAACCCATTAAGTGCAGTTTACAAAGTTTATTTTCGTAATTCTAAACTTATAAGTTTGTGAAATTTCGAAGAATTGAGTTTCAATCGATATTGGTATTATGTATTTATATCAAATTAACTCTTAAATCCCTAAAATTACATTTTTTTCATTTTTTGGAACAGTGTTATAGTAATTTAAGTTTTCTGGAATCAAATTTAGTATTATACTGAAATTTGTCAGATTTACAATTTTTTTTATAAATAACTAACTGTAATTGTAGGAGAATTTCAAAAATATATCAGAATTTTGTTTACTTTTCCATACCTTCGTTACAGAGAAGTATTGATTTCATGAAAATTTTCGAAATCTATTTTTCAATGGAAATACACGTTTTGGGATGCAAAGAACCAAAAAAAAAAGTTTAACAAAATGTATGTTTTTTTGGTAGTGTTTTTTACCAAAACTAAATTTTGGAAATTTGAGCAAAAGATGTAAGAGAGGAACTTAAGGCAAATCAAAAACTTTTTACCGAACTCTCTAGCTTTAAAATGGCAGACGCTACAACTTTTTTATATCTCGACGTAACGCTAATTTTCTTAAAAAGTAGTTCTTGATCGGCATCAGCCACAACTTGTTTGAGATCCATTTTTAGGTAGTATACGATGAAGTAAAATTAATTTTAAAAGTCTGAAAACGATCGCAATGGCGCTGCTTAAAAACTTTAAAATTATAAAAAATGATATTTTTCAAAAACTCGATTCATACAATAGTGAAATTAATGTCGAATTCTGTGGTGTTGAATTAGTAACATCCAAAATTATAATTATAACTGTGTACCGCTCCGGAAATGGAGATTTTAGTATATTTCTAGACAAGTTAGAGAATGTACTAGATATGTATTTTGGTAAGACAAAAAATACCATACTTTTAGGAGATTTCAATGTGGATTTTAGCAGTAACTCTGTAAATTTAAGAGATCTTATGTGTTTAATAACTTCTTATGGTCTAAACCCTATTATAACAGATTTTACTAGGATAGGAGCCACTTCCTCATCCCGCATTGACAACATTTTAACAAATTTAAATGTTAACAAATTTTCATCGGGTGTTGTTGATCCCTGTTTTTCTGACCACGGTGGGCAGTTTATTAAAGTCATTGCGACCGCAGATGCTCCAAAACCAACATATAGGAGAAAGATAACTGCACGTGGCATAGCAAAATTAAGAACGGCCTTGTTAGAAATCGATTGGACCATTTTTTGTGATCCCGACTTAAATGTTAACCGTATGTCTATGTTTATGGTAAATACTTTTAAATCGCTTGTACATAAACATTTCGCATTAAAAAAATGTACTAATATAAATAAGACAGTTGTTCACTGATTCAGTGATTCACTACGACAGCTAAGGGATAGATTATCTTGTGTCAAATTAGTTTATAATGTCAGTAAAAATCCAGATGTTTTAATTAAGTATAATGAATTACGTAAACAATATAGAATTGAAATTAAAAACGCAAAAAAATATGCTTACAACAACTATATTGTAAGCTCTGACAACAAGGTAAAAAACAGTTGGAAACTAATTAACTTTGAGAGAAATAAGGGATGTTCAGTTAAACCTGACCCCGATATTTCACCTGATCTTTTTAACGATTATTTTGTTACTATAGCCAGTAACTTAATTGCGTCACTTCCCCAAACTGAATATAATCCTACTGATTTGCTTGGACCAGTCCCAACGCCAACTTGTTTGTTTAATCTTGAGAGTGTTTCACCTGAGGAGGTTTGTGATGTTATAATTTCTTTAAAAAATTCAAGTTGCATGGATTTTTATGACTTGAACAGTACAATCATTAAAGCAGTAATAGATATAATTGCTTTTCCCTTATCCAAGCTTATAAATGCTTGCTTCAAATCTGGTGTTTTTCCTGAAGAATTCAAAGTCACAAAAGTGATACCAATTTTTAAGAAAGGCGACGTAAATATCACTGACAATTACCGCCCCATTTCTATTATTCCAATTTTTGCCAAGATATTTGAAATAATTTTAAAAGCTAAACTGGTGCAGTATTTTGAGGATAACTCTCTCTTCAATCCATGCCAATTCGGTTTTCATCGCAGCAGATCTACAACCCAAGCTGTTCAAAACGTGGTTAACTACATAGTTGAGGGCCTTGAGGAAGGTAAACACACGGCTGTTACATTATGCGACCTCTCCAAGGCCTTTGATTGTGTCTCGCATGAAGTCATTCTGCAGAAACTAAGTTTTTATGGTGTAAGAAATTCATCACTCTCACTTTTCAGATCTTATCTTCAAAACAGACAACAGTGTGTTACTATGAACAACCAAAATTCTGTTCTCAAACAAGTAGTGCATGGTGTTCCTCAGGGCTCTGTCATAGGTCCTCTTCTATTCATTATTTTTATAAATGACCTTTATCACTACATGCTTCCCAAAAATTGTGTGCTATTTGCTGACGACACCACTTTATTGTCTTCTGCTAAAAACATCGATAACTTGGCTGAATTGTCTGTCCAAAGCGAGAAACAAGCTGAAAATTGGTTTTGTACCAACAAACTCAAACTTAATCAAGACAAAACTCAGAAAATTACCTTTTCTTCTGTCAATAATTTAGCATTTGGAGTCAACGTCAAGATGCTAGGTGTAGTGCTCGACAGTTCTTTAAACTGGTCATCTCACGTTGATTATCTAAGTAAAAAATTATCGAGCGTTATATTCTTGTTTCGAAATTTAAATCGACTTGTAACCACTGACATTCTAAGACTGTCCTATTTCTCTTTATTTCATTCTCTCATCAGTTATGCCATAATTTTATGGGGAAACTCAACACATGCGTTACGAATTTTCCGTCTTCAAAACCGAGCAATCCGGATTCTTGGAAATGTAGACAGCAGGGAACCTTGCCGTCCTTTATTTATAAAGTTTGGTATAATGTCCTTACCATCTATATTTATGTATGTTACCTTGCTCGAAATTCATAAAAACATTGATTCTTTTCCTGTTAATAGCGACTTCCATAACCATGACACACGTTCTAGTAACGCACTAAGGAATTCCCGTTGACTTTGTAAGTCAGAGAAAAATTCACTGAACCTAAATTTTTAATCATTTACCTGCTGTTATTAAAACTTTGAATTACAACTGTTTTAAATCCAAGATGAAAAATTACTTTACCAACCGATGTTTTTACAATGTTGAAGAGTACTTAGATACTCCTTTTTTATTGCCTATATTGTAATTTTTTGTGTAATAAGACTGATGTGAAGTACTTTTTAATATACATTTTTATATTAGTGTAGAAGTGTTATCTATATGTATATATCTATATCCGGACGTGCTGCAAATGTATTCAATATGTAGAGCGGTTAAATAAAGTAAAAATTAAAAAAAAAAAAAAAAAAAACTGCCCACACAATTTTTTTAATCTTTGTGAGCCGACAGAGCTTGCATTGAACTACAAATATGTTTTTTTTACTAATTTCACAAATTTTACTCTGACTAATGCCTTCCAGGAATTTACGAAAAATTTGAAATTGATTACTAATACAGAGTGGCTAGAAAAACCCCGGCCACTTTTCTTGCGGCGGTCAAGAGATAGCGCTTTAGTAGAAAAAAATTAAATTAAAATACTGGCAACAACGCAGAATCCAAGACGTTTTGGTTGTTTTTAATATGGGGCGTATTTAATAACTAAAGCGTCTTGGATTGTGCGTTGTTGCCAGTATTTTAATTTAATTTTTCTTAACTAAAGCGCGATATCTTGACTGCTTGTTATTGATGATTGAACTAACATTAATTGTACAAATTTTTGAAATACGGAAAACGTGTTCATAATTGTTGAACGTTACCACCAGTGTAAATGGTCTTGGTCTTCTATGTAGGCTGGGTCTACCAAGGTCAAATAAATATGACAAGTTAACATTAAATATGACAGCATAAAATTAAATGTTGAAGAATTTATTTAAATCTGTATGGATTTATTTATATCGATATAGATTTATTTAAATCTGCGAATATTTATTAAATATTGAAAGATTTAAAAGAAATATGAGCAGATTTATCTAAATACATGAAGATTTACTAAATATTTGAAAATTTAAAGTAAATGTTTTAAGATTTATTTAAATCTCTAATACTTTATTAAATGTTGGAATATTTCAACCAAATGTTTAAGGATTTATCTAAATCTACAACGATTTTTTTAAATAAAAAGTATTTAGCTAAATGTGTGTATATATAATAAATATTGGGACAAATTGCCTTAAATACCGTGAAATGCACAGCAAATTTTCACTTTACAGTTGGCGCCCTATAGGTGTTTTCGTTTATCAAATTTTTGTTATAATTATTGTACTTATATGTTTATCATTTTGAACGTACTAGAGTATAAGGCAAACAAATGTAAAACAAATACGATTTACTCAACTTCAGTCCAGACAAAATGTCAACAAAAATTTCGCCAAAGTATACAAATATCTCATCATAAAATTATTTCGCCGTCAATCGCAATTCTTAAGAAGCATAAGCCAAACTGCAAGATTAAATTTTCCATAGTTTCACATCTTTGAACCAAACAAAGCAAATACGTAAAATACTACTAAAGCAAACGAAAACTCCTCATCCCCTTTAAGAATTAAGGAATAAAAACCCAAGACACGAATCTGATTGGTATTATACGCAACCCTTGTTGTTAACATATTTCAGATCAGATCCTGGCGACGGATTTGGAAGAAATGCAAGACTCCCTTGACTATTCTAACGCCGTGGAACACCCCAGAGCCCGCCGTGATGAGGAAGCTGTTGGTAGCTTCGATAAATGTCGCAAGAGACGTTTCAGGGAATGCTGCGATACAAAGTTTATGGAAAGCCAACACAACCAAGAGAGAGAGTATAAAAAGGAATGCTTTAAGGATATTTACGCTAAAGACAATGACGGCCAAGGACCTAGACCTGATCCCTTTAAATGCGATAAAGTTAATAAGCATAGAAAAGATATGACGGTAAGTCATTTTTTGTACTTATTAGATTAAATGAAAAAATTAGTTAAACAGTGTGGATGCACATTAGAAAAATGCAATATTATTATTTTGTTTTTAATAGGTGAAATTGTTTTTGTATGCACAATTTTTTGAAAAAAATTCTTCTAAAATTGTTGCTGTAGTGAAACTTTGGTCCTACTCACTTTCGTCGTTATTTATTACCAGGTTAATTTTTTTTATTACAAACTTACGTTTTTTCTACTTTCTTATACTTTCCGTAACACCACGATTTGCAAGCTAATCATCGACATGCCGGTCTTGTTTCATAGGCGACTGCAATTAACCTTTTATTTGATCGCTCTGTATATGAAATCTCGAGAGATTATTAAAAATGTTATAAAGAAATGATCATCAATAGTACTTTGCTTCTGTGTTAAAGCTTTGTGACATCAAATTCTGTTCTAAAAGGTAGATAGGATAAGTTAGTAGTTAACCGTGTTTCTTACAGTATGTAAACTGTATAATGTATAATGTATTCTTTCAATTTGTTACTTAGGTATACCTACATTCAGTATAGAGAAGTATTAAATCTTTGAAAATTTTAAAATTAGAAATTTCAACGGAAATACATGTTTTGGATCTTCAGAATATGTGATAGAAGATTAGGGCATTAGGACAAATCCAACGCTTTTTTTTTAATTTGTAAAAAATTTGATCTTTAATGCCGTATTACTAAAAATAAGTTGACACGTCGGATGCAAATTTGCTGTTGTAGTAGCTCTAAAACAACACAATATAAATATGTACCAGAATTTTTTAAATTTAAACTTTCACGTAAAATTATTTTAAAATTTTGGATATTTTCAAAAAAATATGGCCCAAAAAATCACTTACAGATTTTTTCCAATTTTGTAGACTCATAGTGTTAAGAATTAGCTGCACTTTGGTTCGTGTACCAGCCCGCTAAATTTTCAAAGAAGCTTTATTTGAATTTTATACAATTTTAGTTTTAACGACTATTTTCCCAAAAACATATTATATGATCGGTATAAAATGTGATACTGTAAATGCCCTTAGCGTACACAATGTTACACACTACGAGAACATTTGGAACTACTAAAACGGTGAAAAAAAAATTTAAAAAAATTTGGTTGTTAAACAAATTTTTTTAATTTTATTGGCTGGTACAGCAAGCGATGATCTGCAGTTTGGTACGTGTCTCAGCCGCTAATTTCTTTAAGACACTTTTCATAAATTTTTATAAATCATAAATCAATGCCTTTTTATAAATACCCGGAGGACAATAAAAGATTCCTGGTAAGCAACTGCTTATGAGTGATAGTAAAATAAGATTCACAACTTAAGTTTAGGTGCCATAATATTTAGTCACTTGATGACTCAATTTTTGGATGAGAAATTTTCTCCTTCGTTTCTGGTGTGGTCAAATGTCAAGAGTGGGCGAGGCAGAGAACAGCTTTCATAGACCCTAGTCAATACTTTATTTTCCAACTTTATAGCTACAAAATGACGGCCGCTGCGATTTTTCGAAAATCAACTGGGCAGATCAATTTAAATTAAATTTCAGTTGATAGTATAGCCATAGGAGGAGATATTATTACTATCTGAAAAAAAAATTTATTTTTGTCTCAACTGTATTAAATAAAAGGATAAAGAATTTCGATTTTCAATAATTTATAGAAGACGTCATAGAGGCGGTTAGGGCAGTATTGGAAAGCGAACACAAACGGCACTACAATAAAAAGAAAAATGCCTAGAGTATTAATAGCCTGGATGAGTTTAACTGACTAAGATGTAGCTAAAGAGTTGAAAAAATATTTTTTTTGAATTTACAAACTTCTCGGTATTAAAGAAAACCGAAAATGATATAATTCTTCAGCCAATAATAGGGCAGGGAGGGGAACATTCAGTCCTCTAAATATTGCTGCACCTAAAATTACATTGTGAAGCTTATTCCACTATCACTCATCGTCAATTCAACCAAATAAACAATTTATTGTATTATCGTTGCAAGTGTATTAAATAAAGAAGTATAAATTTCGGTTTTCAAAAATTTATAGAAGGCGTCACAGATGCGGTTAATGTAGCAACGTAAAGCCAACACGAAGCGCACTATAAGAAACAGAAAAACGGCTGGAGCAATTGTCGCATGGATCAGTATACCTTGCCCAAATACATCAGCCAAACATTGGGCAATAAAGGGAAATTCAGTTCCCTAAATATTGCTGCACCTAAAATTACTTTGTGAATGTTATTCTACTATTACTCTTGAGCAATTTAACGACATTAAAAATATATTTGTATTATTATCCTAAATGTATCGGTATATTACCTATAAATTTTAATTTTTTCAAAATATCATAGAAGGCGCCACGGCGGTTAAGGTAGAATTTGAAAGAGAGTACAAAGCGCGCTATACTAAACAGGAAAATGGCTGGAGCATGAGTCACCTGGATGAGTACACCCAACCGACTTTTTTAGGAAAACGATTTTTTCTTTGGAATGCGATTTCTCGGTATAATGAAAAACCAAAGTTGGTACAAAAAAAATTCATCAATTTTAAATATTACTGCACCTAAAATTATCTTGTAAATCTTATTCTACTATCACTTATGAGCAAATTAGACTAATCAGAAATGTATTTGTATTACCATTCTAAGTGTATTAAATAAATAGAAATAAAAAGCAAAGATAAATTATAGAAGGCTTCACACAGAAATAAGCGGCTAACTAGCGCTGGTTATAGCTAATTTCTAGTTGAATTAACCAACAAAATTAAAAAAAAAAACTTAAGGTCAGTTTTTGGGCAATATATTTTTAAAAATTTACAAATAACAAATTTAATATCGATCTATCAACTTGGTTTTGAGTAATAAACCTTTAATTTTAAAATTTTCAATAAATGCACAGGCCGCGATTTTGAAGCTAGAAACATTCGGTGAAAAACATTCGATTTGCATAAGGTCTTCTGTCAGATTCGGCTAAAAACGCTGCCTAAAAAACAGAGACACTTTGTTTCCGGTTTCGGATTTTTGATACAAGATTATTTTATTGATAATATTTTGATATAACCCGCATTCAAAAGTGTCTACCTACCCACAGACAGACATTTTGAAACTAACTTTTATGGACTGCTGGAGGTCCAAAACACGAATTTCTGTCAAAATCTCAAAAATTTGAAAATTGACCTGAAGCCAATACTTCCCTATATACTGAAATTATAGAAATATAAAAATGAGAAATGAAAATGAGTACTAAAAAAATTGTTGAAAAAACTATTTTCTAATTAGTTTCTTCGTCAGTGAAAGCATATCTAGCTTTAGATTTTTAGAACAATTAAGCGACAGTTAGTCTTAGGGACCTATTACTGTTGTTTTCAATAAAAATTAGAAAAAGAAATCTCGCAGAAAAACTTCCAGAAAAAAAGGGTACAAAAAAATTCCTTTTTTGTTCAGGATTCGAAACTCTTCATATGGACTTTCTCATACTTCAAACAGTTTTTTGTTTATATTTTTAAATGAATTTTGTATCGTAACATCAACAGTTCCGAATACAACTTACCGTTTAACCGCTCGGAACGTTATGATTAGAATAGGGACTTTGGACTCGTGTACCGCTTACACTTAAAACGCCAATAAGAATCAGAAATCGCACACGCAATGAAAGCAAACATTTATTGTGGTAAAACACACATTTGGGTTAAAAATCAGAAAAAGAAACTTATTAACGCGAAATATAAGGGGAGGAAGTAGGAAGAGTAGCGCCAGATTTAAATTATTAACTGAAACTGATGAGCAATGCAATATAGTTTAAATGTTTAAAGTTTGCTCATAATATGCCGTTTGTTATTATTATTAATATAAAGGAATCAATTTCAAAATTTCAAAAATTCGTAAAAATCTTCAAATTGGTTTGTTAATTAGAAAGTTAGAAAATAAAGAATTTTGCTTGAACCTTTGTATTCCCAGAAATTATTACATTTTATATTTTAAAAGTATTTTTGTAGCAACGTTTACATGCGGACAGCGACTGCAGATCGCACGCCTCTTACCACTCTTGTGGAAGCGAACGGCACGGTAAATTGCAAACCGAATTTTTTTTATAATTTATTGGTAATAAAAATTTTGGTATTAAAGGGGAAATTTGTCAGCCAAAAATTGGAAGGGAGAAGGACAATTAATCCCACAAACTGTTGCTACACCTAAAAAATTTTGATTTTTAAGTTAATTCAAAGGATGTCTTTGTTGTTTCACAATTTTGCAAAATTTTTCCACAATATTAAACAGCTAAAGCTCTTATTCTTTTTATATTGTGCGAGTTTTGATTAATTTGTAACATAGAAAAATTGAAATAAAAACAGTATGTACTCTACAATAAAGAGTTCTTGTGTCGCATACGGCTAACTAAGCTCGCAAGCTCTATTCTTCACTATAAAAAGAACCTTTTGTTGTTACTCGAGATGAGAAAGTTTCTATTGTGGTAAATAATGGCGAACTATTCAAGACTCGCATCTAATTTGAAGTTAATTCATCACCAACAGAATGCTATCCAAATATTACAACAAAACTGTAAAATTACAACCAACTAAATACATTTTTATATTTTGGTATTGTTGCATTTAACGCCCAACAGTTTTGCAATAATTCACGCAATTACCGTTAAACTTTTGAGCCACAATACAAAAATTTCATTCAATGAAATATTCAAAGGTAAACAAACGTTTCCAATACAAACTGTTAAAATCCAATTTTGCGTTCGAACCACTTGAAAAAGCAATAGAGACCGGTATGAATTTTTCCATCAACGAATATTTATTTTGATTTTAAAATTGTTTTTTTTGTTTCAGTGTTTCGTCCAATGTGTTGGCCAAAAAAGAAATCTGGTAAGTTTAAATGTCCAAAGTCAAGGTTGCGAAGAGAACTCGTAATGACTAATGAATAATATCCTGTGTTTGTTGAATTTAGAGTAACGTATTACGTCAATGCATGAGGTTAGTTTGTTTACAGTTCTATTTTTGATCAGTTAGCAAAAAATATCTGCAATTATAAACGAATTTTCTATTGTTGGCAGGAAACTAAAAACTGATACCATCTCGTTCTATTGTCAAAGTTTCATGTAATTTTTAATTTACAAAACGAGACCGCGGTGGTTGTCATGCAAACTAAATTATTGTTGGTTAAATTTAGAAATTTACCACAAAATTAATTTCTGATTTCTTGTTCATTTCATCTTTAAATTAACAAGAAAAATTCCTGAAACTAAAATTAACATAAATTTCCTTAAGTGGTGCTAAAATAAATTTAACTTTGAATTAGGAAAACTATGCAACTGTTGGAAATGTAACAAACACTTGCATTGTATTTTGTGCAGTGATTACGACGGT
This sequence comes from Ctenicera cuprea, assembly GCA_958336395.1. NCBI lineage: Eukaryota > Metazoa > Arthropoda > Insecta > Coleoptera > Elateridae > Ctenicera > Ctenicera cuprea. The sequence continues at coordinate 63,033,030 of OY284487.1, forward strand.
CGATTGCTTTTGAAACGGAACGGTTAGTTGTTTCAAACACAAATTAAACTGAACGTTGCGCACGAGCTTTGGATACAATTGAATTTTACCAGGATAGCTGCAAAATAATATCAAACTCGGAAAGTTCTGGTTTGATTTTGACGTATGTAACTATAACACAGGAAGTTGCTTCAAATTATAAACCTTTTGTGATTGTTTTTTGTTAAAACTACGCAAAAATATAACTTTTATATTCAATACTGCTACTGCAATAAATTCATGATGACCTAACATTTCACCAAAAGAAGACTTTTCTAAAAGTTATAACTTGGAGAATCATCGACATGACAAACACAAATCTAACTAGTTGTGAAGCCGTGGATCCCCGGTTTAGTATTCGCAAGAGTTAGAAATTTTTCTGAAATTATTACTTTATAATTGTCCTTCGCCTTCTAGCCCGTACCTCCCCATCTTTGGTTATAGGTCGCCTTAATACTCGTCCATTTTTGTCTGTTCTCTGCTCTTTCTTGCCATTTAAAGTCCCCCGTTCTTTTGAGGTGGTCGGCCCATCCCATTTGTGGTCAGTGGCGGTAGGCCTTATCAAACAGGATAGGCAATGCCTACCCGTAATTTATCAAATAAAAAAAAATAAAATTAAAGATTTAATTAAAAAAATAACTTTTACATAGAGTTTTTACTTTTGAACACCACCGCGTTGCATTAAAAATTGCATACGCGAAGGCGAACAATTTCGAATCCACTGCTCCCAGCCACGAAACAATCAACCAATCTGTTATTATTAATACATCTGCATGCACGTTGGTAAACCAATACAATGATCAGATGCAAAGAAATAGTAGGGATGATTTGATGATTTTGAAAAATAGTCTGATGATTGGTAAAAACTTTTGCAAATACGCAAAAATCTAGTGAATTTTTAAGCACCGCAAAAAATCTACTTTTTATAATTTAATAGTAAAAATATTTAAAAATGTGTTTATTTATTATAACCCAATAAATCAAATTATTTCACAATTAGCGCCATTTGTTAATCTGCCAACCGTTTCGACTACTAAAATGGGAACCCCAGCAGTGGTGCATTTACAAATAGACACAATAAAAGCTAGCTGGAGGCCTACAAAGCCATTAGTAGAGGGTTGCCGCATAGGTGCTTACCTGAGCCCTCAAAACAAATAAAGAAAAAACTCAGTTTTTTATTTTCATACATTTTATTGTTACTTACTTGAAGCAAACCATAATTTACTGTTTGTATTGTATAGCTGCATACGTTTGCGGTCTGCGCAAACAAGAGAGCATGCGCTTTGCCTAGTACAGGGTTAAACATCCGGCCAGGGCTCGTTACGCTTATAATGCACTGAAGACAATGCAGTGCTGCAGACCATCAGCCTATTTGTCCGTTTAAATTGTTAGTAAGCCCCCTCGCTCAATAGATTTGCATCTGAGGTTACAATGACCTCCGGGATTATTTTGCTACTGTTAGAATTCGGTAAATTCCCCAAATAATAACTCGCCGAACGCGTTACAACAGCCAGGAGTAGCAGAATTTGCAGATTTATATGAACTCTTGCCTTTTGAGTCTTCTAGAGGCATTAGTCCTCACAATTACACAATAGATTACCAACGTGGTTGTACGTTACTTAATCAGAAGAAGTAAATTTAAATACACATAATTCTAATAACACCTGTTCTTGTTTTTTTTAAAGAATCATGAAGGCGTGCGTGAGCACGACCCCATGATTCCCATCCCACCCCCTTACCCGGGCTCAGCACACTAAGTGCTCTTCACCGGTCTAACATGCCCCACCCCTGAAAGACCTGCAACCCAACATACACACCTACGTACACCATCCATGGACCCGTCGGATTTAACTTATTCAGAAAAATTACCGTTGGGCAGTGGACTCGAACCTACTGCCATGGGAGTCTAGTTTCAAAGCCTGGGACTCTAACCACTAGACCATCCGCCGGCCCTTGTTCTTTTAATGCAGCTATTTAGTTTTTGTATTGTTAATGTTTTATTGCAAGGGAATGCTTTAAAAAAAATGGTAAAATAGAAATTTTTTGACTTGGTAACACTAAACAAGTTTGTATTTTTTTATACGTAGTTTGCACGTTTGCAGCCAAGATGGAAAATTTCGTGGATCAACTTTCAAAAGACAAATACATGTTTTGTTGTTTGTTGATATTTGATAAAGATAGTAAGCTTAATTTTTAATTTTTTAATCTTCTGCTATGCTTGGGGTCTGGGTTTCAAATCCTAGGATCGGAGCATCGGATTTTTAACGGCCGTTCTCCCTCGCAAGACAATGGCAAACCAGCGAGGTATTCTGCCTAGAAAACTTTCTCTGGAGAAGAAGTGCTTGCACTTCCTGCGGTTCGGAGCCCGCGTTAAACAGTGGATTTCCTATGTCTGTGATTCATTAAGCACGCTCATCACATGCATAGGAGAGAAAGTCGCCACGCTCTTAAGAGAGTAAAGAACCCGAAAAAGAAGAAGAAGAAGAAGTATCATTATTTTTAATTATTTGTGCATTGCCTACCCAAATTTTGAACTCACGAAACGCCATTTTTTGTGGTCTCCCAATTTTTCATTTATTTTCTCATGGTCGCTGTTTCAGCACTTTGTTTTTTACTCTCGCTACATGACCACCCCATTCCCATTCCAGTTTAGTAATTTTCTTCGTATTGTCTTCAATTTTTAATTTTTGTTTTGGCAATTCATTCGCTTTTCTGTCTGTCAAGGCCACTTCGACTATTTTTTTTTCTACCGCTCTCTATGTGATTCCCATACTCCTTATTGTGTCTTTTGTGAACATCTATGTTTTAGTACTGTAAATTAGTACTGGTAGTATACATTTATACTCATTTTTATTATATAATTTAATTTTCCAAAAACTGTCTATCCTATCCTCCTGTTTAATTTGTTGGGCTGGTTTCTTATTTTTTTCCCTAGATATAGGTACGTATTTTCCTACTTTTTCTATTGTTCTATTTTCTACTGCAATTTCTCTTAGATCTTCTTTTTTTGTAGCCATTATTTTTGTTTTCCCAAGGTTTGTTTCTAATCTTACTTGTACTAAAGTTCAGCTCATTATTCATCGCTTGTAGTAGGACTTCAAAATTGTTAGATGCCAGTACAATGTCATCCGCATATCTAAAATTGTTTAGGTGTTCTCCATTCACGTTGATTCTTTTGGTACCTTAGTTAGATCTTTTAACAGCTTTTTCTAAGGCCAGCGTAAACAATCTAGACGGCAGGGCATTTTCCTCTCCATCACTCTTTCTTATATTTATCGGTTGTGTGTCCTCGTGTAGTTTTGTTGTTATAGTGGCGTGTTCAGGCGTTTTTTTAGGGCGTTGGTAATAGCCCATGTCTCTACGAAAGGCTTTTGGTAGTTCATGAACGCTAGCCATAATGGTATTTGGTATACTGTGTTTTTTCAATTAATAAATGAAAGTGATTGCAATCACAAATTCTCTCCTTAAACCCGCCTGTTCTTTCGGCTGGTAGTAATCGATTTTGTTGGTTAAGCAGTTTCTCTGTATTTTACTAAATAGTTTATAAACCTGTAATAATAGGTTTTTGGTCAGTAATTCCGCTGTGTCCCCATTGTTATAGAAAGGTATTACTACAGCATTATTCCATTCTGGGGGTATCTCTTATTTCTTAAGACATTTGTTGAAATGTTTCTTTAGGTTTTCTGTAAGCAGATCTTTCCTCTTCTCTTCGTCTGGTGTTTCGTTTTTTCATTTCTTTTAGAGCATTCTTTATTTCGGACGTGACTTCTGAATTAACTTTTATTATTTTTCCTTGGTATTTATTGCTTCTTGTGGTATTTTTCGACCACTTTTAATATTTTTTCCGTTTTTTGGGTACACAATTTCATTGTTCATCATTGGGTTCTGTTATTTTTTGTACTCCCTTTATTGCTCCGTTTAGGAGTTTTGTTCCTGTGTTCTTCTTCAATATTTCCTCTAACATATTTTGTCTGTACACTCTTATGTCTATTTATTTAGAAATATTAAGTATTATAAGATTCTATATTGTGGTTTAAAATTTGATTTTATAGTATGCTACATATCGTTTCTTGAAAATTTAACGTGTTGATTATTTTGCTAAATTATTTTAGTTTAGCCTAACAATGCCGCACTTCTAATGACTTATAATTACTTTTTAACAGGTCGGCGACGATGGCAACGTTAAAGAAGCTCAATTTACAGCATATGTAAGGGACAACTTCAAGGAATCTTGGTTAGTTTCTCATCTAGACGCTATAATACCCAAATGTCTGGCCGAAGCTCGTAATGCCACGGCCAACCGCGGCAAGAGCGATACTGACTCTTGTAATCCAGCAGCTATTAAGGGCGCACACTGCCTATTCAGGGAAATACAAATGAATTGCCCCGAAGACCAAATCAAGGACGTCAAGTCCTGCTCGAAATTCAAGGAAAGGGTGAAGAAACACGAGGAACTTATACCTACGTCACAAAATCTCAATGACTGAGATGTGCAATAAATTATATTGTTAGACAATTATAACGATTTTGTATCATAAAAAATCAAGGGTTTTTTAGTATTGTAAAATTGAAGTTAAATAAATTTTTCTCTGTTGTTATAATATTTATTATATGTACTTTTATCATATAAGGTTTAGTTATTTTATTTGCAATCTATTATTAATTCACCATTAAAAGCAGGAATTGGATGGTTTTAGTAGTTATGGGATTATATGCCAATTACTGACATTTTTGAAAATTTTGTGACTTGTCTCAAAACTCAGGTAATTCAACAAAAAATTATTTGATTGGTAGACAATTTTGGAGTTTCAATTCTGTAATGTTTAATGTTTCTTAAGATCCTTTACTAATAACAAAATAACTTTCTATTTCCTTCTTCTAATGATTGGAAGTCATTGAAATCTTAGTTTATGAAATCACATTGTTTACGTGCGCTTAAATATTAAGATAACCTTAAAACTGCGTCTTCAATGTTAACGAAAATTAATAAAGCCGTGTCTGTCTTTACAATTTTCTTCTACAGAAAACAGTTTGCAAGATAACAAGTTTGTGTTTCCATTCGGTCAGTTTATGTTTTCGCATTTTCTGTAGTATAAGCAAAAACACGTCATACACCTTGACTATGAAAAACAAACCTATTGTTGAAACTTAATTCGTAGGTAGTTATTTATAAACAACTTTTCGCGTGACAAACGAACTAAGTTCCAAGTAAGCTTTGTTTTCCAGAGCCAGGCTTTATGACTTAGTTTTCTCATACATAACAGTGCAAAATTAGTTTATTAATTACAAATATGCAAATAGTTTAATTACTTTTAAAAGATTATATTTCAGTAGGGGCAAGTTAGGTGCAATAAAAGACAGAAACAAATTTTTCAGGGACATTTTGCATGTTAAACGTTCTACGACTATTTATACCGGGAAAAATTTTATTGCGAGCAAATACAAAATTATTATTGTTATATTCCACTGCAAAAACATTGGAATAATTTATATAACTTAAAGTAGCTTTAAAAACTTAAAATTTTTTAACTTCGAACTACACACTAGCATGTACCATTGCAAAGTAATCGGCAAAACCATTTTTGAATGCTATGAAAATTACTTTCAAATTTGTGTATTTAAGGTTTTACGCATATTTTAAGACCACCAAAAAAATAGATAAACAGATTAGATGTAGAAAGTAAAATAAGAGCTCCTGCAATCAAGTTTTTTAATCATATCACCTGTGTCCCTGGGGGGTGGTAAAAATTGCAAATTATTTAATGGAGCTAACTAGAAACACTGTTGACTGGGAACCTCATAAGCAATCCCAAAAAAGATATAGAAACACCATTAAGCATGCTAAACGAACAACCTGAGCTTACTGCAAACGGATAGAGTAAAGAGTATGCAACCAGCAGCGAGGCTATGAAAGGTTCTTGCAAAATGTTCTGGTAATCGGTAACCGGTATCCGGCTACAAGCTTTACAGCTTCTCAGTTGTGGCTTCATCGCCACCAATGAGGAGGCAGTAAGACTTTTATTGAGAACTCAGTTTTCCGAATCTAGGGAGACCATTTTCTTAGACAGACAATGTGCCCACGGTTTAAGCTCTCCAAGTTAGACCATGTTCTGACGACTAAAAAGCATTCTCAAAATTTATAACTTATGACCGTACGAAGCAACAGAGCCTGATGTTATTTTTGGCCCTTCTACAAAAATGCCTGGAAATACCAATCAGGATTTTCTATCACACATTACAGTTCTGCCTAGTCATTGGATATGTTCTTGTTTTATAGACGGCGAAAAACCCTAGACGAGATTCGTATTTCCAGGTTAGGTTTTTTGACTTATCAGTCTAACCTCCTATCTCCTGGAAAGAAAGATTTGTAGACAACTACATTAGACACGGATCATATTTATCATTATTGCACCCAAATCAACTTGCTTGCTAAAGAGGGAAATGCACTGATACAGCCCTCAAGTCGTTCACGATGTCTAAAAGGCACCAAATCATAGAGAATACCTACTAGGAAACTCCTTTTTTTTGTTTTCGTAGAAAGAGTGTTTTGAACTTTGACTTCATCCTTACACACGATTGAAAACGTGCTGAGAAACCGCAGCCTGTGGGTGTGCTTGTTTGCGGCGGGTGCCCGTAATACTATCTCTTGTAGTGCCTTCTGGCCGATGGAATCTTTCTAAGGCTCAGCAATAAGAGGTTTTACATAGAAGTATACGCTGGTGGCTGAGCTATCCTTATAACTGCACAATTATTACAATAGTGCAAAAGTACTGAAATGAGAACGAGCTTTCTTTCAACCGTTTGAAGACCAAACTGGTTCTGTTCATAAGGAAATAGAAGATCACAGGCTTTAAAGTGCCTCTTTTTTCAATAACTTACTGCAAATTTCGGTTGAAGTTACGTACCTAGAAGTTAAATTCAATGCTAAATTCACCTGAGAAACTTATGAAAAAACACAAAAACAACAAGCTTGCGCGTCCTTCCAGATGTGCAGGTACAGCTTATGGAAAATATAAGGAATAAAAAGTTTAAATTGTATGTTGGTTCTACACAGTTGTAGACTCAAATTGAAATTGCCGCCACAGGAACCGCATTTACTCGCCTGCAACGAATTGCCTGTTTCTGCATAACCCCAACAGCGATGGAGGTACTGCTTGGAATCGTATCTTTTCACCTTATCGTAAAGGCCGAAGCCCAAAAGGTGACTTATCCTATGTTTGATATAAAGTGATGCTACGGTTTTCACTTTTTTGAAAAATTATACAATACTCTCATCTCAAGCGGAAATAAATGGTTAATGGGACACAAATCTTTCTTTCAGCCCAGTGGCCTTGTATGGTTTACGAATGGATCACGCACTAGGAAAGGAGCGAGAACTGGAATCTGTGTAGTAAAATCAAGAATCAAACTTATTTATCAATTCCAGCTTTACTTCGTTAAAGTCCATATTTAATGAGTATCTGTATATAAAATACTTAATCACTTTAACAATTTCTATTTATTTAAATAAATCAAACTTATATTTGACCTGTGAAAAAACCTGACTGTTTCCCATACTGCGATTTTTGCCTGTGCATACGTAACCCTTCGAAGAAGCTGGAAATGTAATTAGATCTACATTTGCTTGGACAGTCAAGCGATCAGCAAAACCTTGATCTGCCCTAAGATCCAAGGAGGTTCGCAGATTCGCACAAAACTCTCCGCTACAAACTTTATGAAAATCCTATGGGTTTCCCGCTGTAGTGGAATTGAGAGAAATGCAATGGCTAGTGCCTTGGTTGTTGCTGGGGCCCGAAACTCTCTAATGGGTCCAGATCCAGCCTTTGAAGTATGCCCTAAAAACTTTGGGTACGAGATATGTATCTGGACGTTGTTGTAGCTCCAGTCATCTTAGATCTCTTGTCAAACATCAAGACAGGTTAGACTTTATTTGGAGGTTGTAGGCCCAAAATGATTAAATTTCTTCTAGAAGAGGCATAAATAGAAGACACATCAGAATAGTGACAAGCCTACTGACTGGGCACGGTCATCTGCAGAAACACTTTCATATTGTTGGGACTGTCAACAACCCACAATGTAGAAGATATCAAGAACAGGAAGAAATTTTTGAACACACTTTGCGTATAAACACCTCGGTTCTCTATGCTTAATGTCAACTAAAACTCAGGTAATATGTGAGAATTCTAAAATTTTAGACGAGGTCTGCTTTTGGACCTGTGGTACAGTCAGCAGTGTCTTATCGAAAGCTATTTTAGGAGTTTAGTCACATTTCCAACACTTCCCTATAAACTATAATGAAATTTCGTCTTTCAGTTGACAAGCTCTGCAACTTAGATCTTCTGCTAAATCTATCTTATGCACAATCAAAGCTTAGCTTGCAATATTCTCGTTATAATTACCACTGCTTATCGCACTACATGCCCAACAGCCCCGTTTAGAAATATAGCTCTACACAGGTCTATGCCTTTAAGGCGACTTATATAAGCTTGTGGCTCGCTGTGGAGATATGGTATTTAAATCCCACCAGAGCTATGGGCGTTTGGATTATCTTGTGCATAATGGATAAAAGATATAATTTCGGCAGTTGGCGAGCCCTGTAAGTGTAGGGTGAAAAAAACACATTTTTTTGATAATTTCACTTGTGAGAACTTCTTTAAATCCCTGTTCGGCTGCGTAACAATCCAATCCCTTAAATCCGTTTTAATACTACTCAAGTAATAGGTGTACATACAAAGTTATTGAGCCGATGATTTGGAGTAAGCTACAGATAATGAAATGTGCATTAATAATATCAAGCCAGAAAAATACTCTTATTTTATGCCAATTTGAAGTTATTAAAAGGTCTATCTGTAGTAACTTCAGGGAATTTGCATTTACTAAGTTAGAGGTCCATTTGGAAAAATAGAAATAAATCATTGTGTGGAAATGTGTAGTTAGTGGAACAACAAGGTTCGTTGAAATTAATATCGACAAACCATAACATCACGAAATTATATGTTTTCAAGATTGTGCGCCAAGTTCGAAGTCGTTTAAGTGTAAACTGAATAATAGAACAAAAGTACGACGTAAGGTACTATTAATTAGATACAGATAGTTAGGGAAGTAAATTGTAATTATTGTAAACTGATATCCTTTCAGTTTATATATGGTAAATATTGACATAAGCAAACGTTTTCCTGCTGCGCAATTTAGTTTAATATGCCGTTGATACCCTCTTCTAATGCAATTGTTGTGTGTTGGTACTATTGCTGTTGTGTTAACATTATTGTTGTTGCGTTAACATTATCTATTATTGTTTTTTCAGTTGTCGTTGAAAATTGATTCCCTTCGATAAAATTGGTTGTGTTCTTGGAATGTAGCTAGTACGGTGGGACTAGTTTGGATTCCTTGACCTGGTAATTGAAAGAGTATTAACCAGTGACCGCTCCGTGTGTCCAGGAGAAGCCAACAGTTTCATTGTAAATCTTGTACGTCGAAAGAGCGGTTTCTAGAGTAGCCAGCACACTTACATAGATTTAAAATTTCATTTATCTGAATAACAATGGGCTTACCTGCATCCGCCGTGGTAGGCCTCCTATATTTTATCTGGCAGTTTTTTGGCACGTCATGAAAACAATGTTAATGTAAAATTAATGAGGGTTAATCACTACAAACTGCAAAGGATTTCTCCGGGGGCAATACCTCCCTCACATGTGAATATAATTTTACGTGTCTACGTTTTGTACGTTACATTTGAAAATTGCATCGCTCTGTATAATAAAGTAAATCGGCTTTTAGTTTTTTTTCCATCCTGCACGAATACGTATATTTATTAGAAACTGGATCCATCTGACTACTTTCCTGACTGTATCCTGTGTGTGTTTGGGCGAAACGGTGCATCAATAACAAAATACTTTTGGTGCTCGACAAATAAAGTTACGTAACATACGGGATCCTGCTCTAGGAGGAACGATCCGGAAACTCATCGCTGTCATAATAATAAGTAAAGTTGACTATGATAAAACCATTTATTTTTATCCCGTAACACCAGGAGACCTGTAAAGTGCTAAGCCTGGCTGAAAGAAATTTAAATTACTTCCTATTTCCAGAAAATTTCTTGTTCTGGTACATAAATAACTGAAACGCTCAGTCTCAGATGTTGAATGCATAGTTATTATTGTAACTTGTGGGCTATAAATAACTTTAAGTAGCTATTTCATGAGTAGCTCGTACTTTTATTGATAATAGTGCCGTTGTAGATGGCATAACGAAGAGATCGTGAAATAAATTTTCATAACATTTTTATCGCGGTGTATAATTTGCTAACATAGGTTTATATCGTCTTGCAAATTTATCATAAAAATGCACAAAAGTTCTTTAGTTTGAGAGCAATTCAACATTTTCCTTAAAATGAAATCCGCGAATAAGAATGAATTTTTGCTCTTCCTGAAAAATTCTCATAAACGTGAAATTAAAATTGTTCTGAAAATTAAATATGAAACTCATTATTGAAACAAAAAGAGATTATAATAATTAAATTTATGTTCTGTGAAGCAAAGCTTAACGCTCAAATTAACGTAATATGTAACGAGTAAATATACAAATGCGACAGTGTAAACACAAAACCAACTTCAATTTATCCTTTGACATCGAGCTGACCCGAATAATACCTGAGGCAAGGTGGACATTTACGAAGTTTAAATAGGGAGTTAAATACACATCAAACGGCGCGATGCCTTGTGTCTGCCCCTAAAAAATATTTTGTGTAAAAGCTTTTTCGTGCGAAAAGTTAAAATTAGGAAGAACGGAAATTAATTTGTCGCTGTATTTATATAGAAACCCAACATGGAAATTTAGTTATCAAGCTAAGCCAACTACCCACGTCCGGATGAAAAATACTGAATTTACATGTGTATCGAGTTATCTGTGTACAACGTAAAATTAAACGCAAAAGTTTTAATTTTAATAGCGCAGCAGAAGAATAAAAAGAAAAGTAGAAGTGCAATACGAACATAACAAATTTCCAATTTTCATATACTTTTGAAATCTTGAACAGCCTCATTTAACTCTTCCCGAACCTATTTTGAGCGCTATAGATATTGTTGCGATTTTATAAAAATATAAATTTTTGATTGTTTTTTGGTTGTTAAACTTTTTTAGATTTTGACGACCGGATTTTCAAAAATTCTACATTTTTCACAGCTTTAATTCGAATTTCAAAGGTCTGTTTTATGATTTTGGTTTAGTTATTCTGCTTCTTAATAACTTTTGTATTTAGGATATTTTCAAAGTAGCCTAATTTTCTTACAACCTCATTTATGTCTGTACGATACGTATATGTCTCTTTGTTATAACTTTTCTAGCCTCTTTGTGCGTGATAGTATATGTAAATAGTGGGAACCTACTGCTTTACGTTGATTCCGTATCACCATAAACCTGGTGGTGCTATTAAACCCTTTCAAATTCAAATAATTTATTAACCACTCACTACATCTTTCAAAAGTTAAATATCCTGAAAAGGAATCGGCATCGTCCTACTCAGTTAACTCTATCTCTTTCTGGTGTTATGGGGCCTGCTGGTTACTTCCGGTTTCCAGAAGATTTTTCTATTAGTTCGGTCCAACCAATCTCCTTCTCGTATATTCCTTCTATCTATTGCCTTTTTGATCCCCTCATACCAGCTTGTTCGTGGTCTACCTCTCTTCCCCTTTTCAGCTGGCGTTGATTCTATTGTTATTCTAGGGATTCGTTCTTACTCCGTTCTTTTGACATGGTACAAGGATCGTTTGAAATGTACGTGGCCTAACAAAGAAAACGCAAGTTTTTTAAGCAAACAATTATTTTATTTTTCAATATAGTTTCCTATTCGCTCAACGCACTTATTCCAACGATGCTCCACAGCAGCAATGCCGTCTTTGTAGGTCGATGAACTCATATCTTCAAAATAGCTATTTACAGCAGCGATTACCTCGGAATTTGATGATAATCTTTTACCGCCGAGCCATTTTTTTAGGTTTGGAAATAGATAAAAATCGCTGGGAGCCAAATCTGGCGAATAAGGCGAATGAGGCACTGATTTAAATCTCAATTCATGAATTTTAGCCATGGCGATTGCAGACGTGTGTACAGGTGAGTTATCTTGATGGAAAAGCACTTTCTTTTTTGCCAAATGAGACCGTTCCTCTTTCACTTTGTCGCTCAATTGCTGCAACAAATTGGCGTAATACTCACCTTTTATTGGTTGCTTTTTTCCAAGTAGTCGACGAAGATAATTCCATGAGAATCCCAAAATACAGTTGCCATAACCTTTCCTGCTTGCAAAACCGTTTTTGCCTTCTTCGGTGGCGAAGAACCATTGTGTGTCCATTGTTTGGACTATTTCTTTGTTTTGAGAGTGTAATGGTGGACCCAGGTTTCATACGACGCAAAAAGTGCTTCGGATTGCGGCGAAAACGTGCCAAAAGGTCGCGAGAAACAATCAAACGATTCAGTTTTTGCTCCGGTGTGAGCAAACGCGGCACAAAACGCGCGAAGTATTTTTTCATTTCCTATTCTTTCGTTAAAATTCTGTGCCCACTGTCATTTGAGATGCCCACTATGTCTGCTATCTAGCGCATTTTTACTCGACGGTCATCCAATACGATACGAAGGACTTTTTCAATCATATCCGGGTACTAGCCATTTTTAAGCGTCCACTGCGGGGTTCGCCCTTTGTGCTCACACGATCGCGCTTATACTCGGCAACCCAGTTTTTAACCATTGAAAACGAAAACGGGGACTTCAAAAATGTCGAATCCAACTTTGCTTTGATTTCGGTTGGTGTTAAGCCTTTCAAATGAAAGTACTTTATCACTGCTTGCAACACAATTTTTTCCATTATTTACGAAATTGCTCGAGACGGTCACTTTGGCGCAGTGTCAAACACAAAATAATTGACAGATCGCTCTATACTGTCATATTTAACCTAAGAAAGGATGGTTCTGAAAAATGATAATGCAAATCCCGCCGAATTAGCGCCTACTCTGTGTTAGGCGACGTACATTTCAAACGATCCTCATAGAACTATATGTCTTCTCTCAATTTCCTCTGCTGCGTTGATTTCCACTTTCATCATCTTTTTTACTGTTGTATTTTTCACTCTTTTGTTTCGTTTATTCTCTTGATCTTCTGAAATAATCCATCTCCAACAGTCATTTTATTTTCAGTTTGTTCCGTTAACTGCTAAACTTTGTCTGTATGAAGTGCTACACATTGTACCAGTGTGTTGTATATTTGCGTTTTTGTCTTTTTTTGTTATGTCTTTGTCTCACAGAACACTGTTTATTGTTCCAATTACTTTTCTGCTTTTATTTACTCTTATATTTACTTCGATTTTGTTTATTCCCCTTTTCCCATCTCAACTCTAAGGTAATCTTCACATTTTTTGTTGTCTCTCCTGTATCCAATTCTACTCCATCCGTCTGTATCCCTAGCGGCAAATATGTTGTTTGATCAGTGTTTAGTGTGGTTATATATTCTGCGTTTTCTATTTCTTGCGCAATTAGTTCCTGATCACCCGTAAATCGCATGGTATATGTTGTTTCTTCTCCTACAGACACCCCCCATTTTGCTACAGTTTTTTTTTCAGATTTCCAAAGCTTGTCTTACATATAACAGAAACAATGTTCGCAACAGCGGGCTTGGTTGGCTGAATGGTTTTGTTAATTCGATTTCCACTTTGATTCTGGCTTGCTGTCCACCATTCAAGCTTTTCGCGGTTTTAGCCAGGGTATGATCTAAGGTTATCCTTACTTCCTCCCCCCACTCCCGGTTCTGCAATGGCTTATACTTTGGCCAGATCAATTCCCACTAAGTAAATTTCTCTTCCTGTTGACTGTTCCTTTTGAATGATTTGGGATAGTGTAAATATATGACACAAGCATGACCTACCCGCTCTTAAACCTCTTTTTTAACTTCTTTCTCTTTGTATTGTTTTTTAACTAGGACCCTAATTATTCTGCTGTATATGTTTCCGAAGATGTTTAAGTCGCTATAGCTGTTACATATATCTTTTCTTCCTTTTTTATGCATTAAAAGTATCCACCAGTTTTCCATTTCATCAATAATTTTTCCTCATTTATGCATTTATTAATTTTGTTAGTAGTTTGAACCTTTTTCCTGATCTATTTTTAATAAGTTAGTTCAGGACTTCCTGTGAGCTCCGTGCCTTGTTGTGTCTTAATTTCTGTACTATTTTGTCTATTGTTTCTTGCGTCACTTTTATATTTTTGCTTATTCCGCTTAGTGCCTGAACCAATAGATAAAAATTTCAGACGCCCTTCTGTCCAAAGACCTGCCAACTAATTTTTTTTCTCTGAGTTGCTGGTACCACTTGCTTGCTTCAAGCACCGCGGTCTAGAAAACCTAATTCGCCCTTAGTCAAATTTTTGGACCCACAGTGGTAGTCCTGTTTCTTTAAAAAATCCAGGATGTCATCAATTGAAGTTTTAATAATTTTGCGGAACCGTGGATACTCCACAATAGCGTATCCAGTAAAGGAGTTGTTTCAACTTCTTCTTTAAAAAACCTTCAAGGTGGGTTTTCTACAAAATCTATTGCGTGTAGGTGATTGTTTAAGCAACAGTGTCTGGTTAGGATCCTTATTAAATGCATTAGTTTCACCTTACTAAACATGATTTTTTCAGCCGCTTTCTTGAACTGCTTCCTGATGAGACTGTCTTATGTCTCACGCCTAAGTGTTCTGTCTAGTTTTGCAATGGATGTTTTGTATTCAGCTTCTAGTTTGCGTCTAAGGGGTGCTGTAAACTATATCACAGGTTAGCTTTGGTCCTATTAGCTGTTCTGCAATTCCAATTCCTGCTAACTCGTTTGTTTTTTTGTTGCCGTGTACTTTTTAATGTCTTGGTACCCACATCAGATAAAACTTGTTGTGTTCTTCCAGTTCTACCAGTTTCTTAAGGCATTCTAAAACCAATTTCCAGTTAAATGGGCAGGTCACCGCTTTCAGCGTTCTCTCAGCTTTCAGTCGTAATATATATTGTTTCGTTTCTACAGGACTTCTGTATTCTTCCTTGAGGACAGGTAGAAATACTTGTGTTTGGTTTAGAATACCAATGCTAAAGGCCTAGCTTGGTATTACTCTTGTAAATGCCCAGGTCTATACTAGTCTCTGTTTTGTATCCCTCTGTATACCACATAACGTCTCGCTTCACCCCGTCAACCCTACGTGTAGAAGGTTTTGTTGGGTTCATTATTAACACGTTTCAGATGCCGTTTAAAAGCCAATTTGCTGTATATAAAGTACTTTACCTATCGCACCATATGCAATCGTTTTCCGAACAGAAAGAGTCTCTGGTGTTGAGAGTTTTTCTTTGCGTCAATGCCAAAAGCAAACTTTTTAAGGTTAACCAATAATTTATACGGTTCGCGCAACCTTTAATCCTAGGTATTTAGTACTACTTGCATTCTAACGTTTACAAGGCTCACGAATTTCTCTTGGATAAAGATGGTGATGTCATCCGCAAATCTTGTGCATATATCCCTCACTCATCTAGAAACCGCAAGAAACCGCCAACAACAAGACATCATACCATAATTAAAAGAAAGCACTTTTTGGACATTCTCTGCTAACTGCCACTCTCATTGTTGTCTTGTTGGGAGCGATAGTTATTTTCCCGCTCTTTAACATGTTTGCAATCCAGCGGTACAGTGAATGGTGGTTTGTTCTATGCACCCCGCTTCGATGGATACATTTAAACGAGATGTAATCAAAAGCTCTCTCGATACATAGAAATAGAACAAGCAGATGGAAAAGTTATTTTGATTCCTAGGAGCATTGGTTTCGTTACAAAACCATAAAAAAAGGTTCTCAAGAACAGTAAGTTAGTCGTGGGCACCTATGCCTAGGCCAAATATTATACGACTAGTAAGTCAAACGTATTTTCTCGTAAACACATTGAAGAAACTGATTATTAGGGATATAAGGGATGACGCGATAGATTTCCATGTCACGTTATTTGTTATAAGGCAAACAAAAAAATGTTGTATCAGATGGTATATTTTAGTATGTCGACGTAAGAATAAATAACAAACTTTGCGTTTAGCAATAATCAAAAAAATACTTTTGAAATTTTTTTAGTATTACTATTTAAATTTAAGTTTAAAGTTTATGTCGATTAAAGCTTAAAATGAGTTATATATTGGTTTGCTTTCAAAGACTCTATAATTTTACAGCAACATTTCCAAATTTCCAACTTCTTTGAATTAATGGTTCAATTTTAATCAGGCCTAAAATGTAAAGCATACTAGAAATTTATTAAAAAAGTATGAAGTAAAAAATGAAAGCTGATAAAATATGTAAAACCGAACAAACGACAACATACCTAACTTTAAAATAGCGGTAACTACAATTTTTCTAAAATTTCAGTCTTAACACCTGTTTAGTGTTTACTCACAAAAGGGTTTGTAAATCGGCAGAAAATTTAATATCATAAGAGCCATCTTAGCAGCATACTGTTGTATGGTTTAGCTGGACTCTCACCCTATCATCAGCTCCGCACCGTTCTATGCCATTTAAGCACCACATATGAGTGAACAAACATACTACCACCACTCTATGACACCATTGTCAGATATTTTTGCATTACACTGCGACATGTGCCCAAAGAGTATACCAGAGTTTCGCACTGATCCATCGATTTCAACTCCAGGTGTGTTTTCAATGTTTAAAGTAAACAAGTCCGTTAGTAGTAATATGCTGCTGTTTGATTTGTTCCCGTGCTTCTCCTGAAGAAGGATTTACTGAAAATCTTTTACGACACGCAAGTGGTCACAAAGCATACTTTATAAGAATGTTAATCTGGCTAATAAGAGGAAGGCACCACTGTGGCCAATTTTCGGCGTTCGGATTTACCAGTGGCCAGAACACCAAATCAAATCTGCTGTTATTTCGACCGCTGCCTTTACCAAAAAAAAAGTGGCGCGAGATCTTGAGTACTTCTATGGCTACAGTCAGTGTAGTTTTCATACCACCTGATATGTTGACACAAGCTAATTTATCTATCCGCGCGAGACTACTCACAACATCAGATCACCAAATCAAAAAAGTAAATAAGATTGTGGGTCTTGTCTTAGTCATGTAAATCTAATGCGGCATTTTTGGCGAGGGTCCCCAGGTGGTGGTCCAAGGGTTTGCCCCTTTAGAAGGAGGTCTAACAAGAGTATCTCGTCTTTGTATCCCGTTAGCGTTTTTCTATTTGTGAATAAAACCATTTCGGTTTTTTGAGGTTGGCCGATAGCTAGTTCTGTTTGCACCATTTTTCGACAACGCGGAAGGCCCTCTGTACCACTTCTAAAATTGTGCCAGAAATATCCTGTCACTTAAAGCGATAGATTAACTGCATATTCTTGCTCGTCATTGAGGCGAATATATTTTGCATAACTTTGGTCTTGCGCAAATTAAATTTGACACGCCTCGTTCACAATTCGTAACCGGTGCGATTTTTAAGGTAACGACCCAGGGGGATTTACCCAATATTTCTTATAGACAGACCGTCGTTTGTTTAGTAGCATGCATTTGTTAAAGGTGACATAATCATATAATCCTACGATTAAACGAACTTACCTGGAGAAAGTTCAATCGTGATTATATCAGGGCCTCGTTTGAGTAGGAAAAAAAATTCGACGAAACTAAATAATAACAGTAACTAAGCAAAATCACAGTACTACAAATGTTGCTACAATTTTACAGTACATTTTCTTAAAAATAGGTACAAATTCAATCTAGCTTGTAAAACAAGACTTAACAAAATTTAACTTGGTGTTCTTTGAGTTGATTTAAATTTTAATTCAACACGGTATACGCCGAGTTCTAACTTGTATTTGTATTTCTGCACAACCAGAATACTAATTTTATAATTTGCAAATGACAAAAGCTAACTCGCAAACACAAAAAAGTACACCTGAACAGTTCTCCAATTTTGAACTTAATTAGAAAACCAAGCGAATTAACAGCGATTGATATCGTAAGCGATGCATTGAAAATCTGCAATAAAACAAAAATTAAGCTGATAACGCAGAGCTTTTTTCCAACCACAAAAAAACGCGTTTTACATTTCCACTACAATCCCGCTAATAATTCCTCGCCAATCCCTATACATTTCCGCCGCAAAAACAATTACCGAGCCAATTACAGCTGGGAATATTAAAACCAGAAATCAAAGCGGGCGATGTTATGATTAAGATAATGCCATTAGAGCCTATATCTATCTCATAATCCATTAGCGGCCTTTGTGTTGTGAAAATGTGTGAGCGTGGCCATACTATATTCCCATTCTCTCTCATGCAGAACTACAAGGGTTGGTTTGCTGAGTAGTTTGTTATACAAGATCAAAGCTAGTATCTCCGAAGCGCAGCTTGGTAATGGTAATGCATTTATTTAAATCGAATTGCTGTATATTGTCATAGAATTTTGTACGATATTCTAAAATCTATTATTTTCGATTTTTAATTTTTGACCTACTAGAAGTATGGAATATTTAATAAAATTGGTAGGAAAAACTGCAATTCTATGAAGTTTAAAAGCAATTCTTATTTTTCTTTAGAATGAATCGGCACAAACTAAAGTAGTAAAGTTTTAATAACCTTTGAAAGCTGCAAAGTATCAGGGAGGAAATTTTCAGTAAATATTCGTCATTAGCGGATGAATTTTAAACTGCATTACCAACCGGTAGAAGGCAATGCATATTTAAAAATGTTAATTACAAAGTGCATCCAACGTAATTAGAAAATAACAACAGCGACTCCAGAAAGCCATTAAGCCTTATGTACAGTAAAAGTTAAGAGGAAGAAGAAGTTATTTCCGGCTCTTGCAAAGTTCTTAAACGTCACATCCGGTTCCTGCGCGACTGTGTTAACTACAACCTCGGCCTGATGTTCTTAACAAGTCTCACAATGAATAATATAGTCTGAATATTTTAAAGGACAAAATAGAGGCGTCGAGGTAAAGCTCTGTAGAACTAACTTTTGTTTCTTTTTTTCCAAGGAAATTAGCGTAGAATTTGCAAAGAAACTCGGAGATGCTTTAATGCTAAATACCCTCACCACAACCTTGGTTTACGGATGCGAGAAAGTTTAAGCGCATTAGTTGAAAAATAAATGGCTGACATAACAAGGCAAACTTAATACCTTAACTGTAAGCGTAGGTTACGGAACTTAATTTCTTAAGGTTAGATTAAATAATGAAATGAGCTTAATATGTTTCTGAAGGAGCAAAATACGACATGATAAACAAGACGGATGGATTATGTACACATTAATTAACCAATAATATTTTCAGGAAAAATATACGACGTGGTATCTCCAGATTTATACTTTCACACACATACACTAATCACAGATCTCCAAACATATCATCAGACAATGTGAGCGTACCTAATCGGTGTGACGTCAATCGCCAATTTAAACCCCTTTCAGAAAAACCTGAAAAGAAGAATTAGATTGGAGGTTGTCCTGCCTATTAAAAATTTAATCCTGTGAGTGCTAACCCCTTTATTTTCATTGATGAGGAAGATACACATGCGGTCTAATTAGAAATCGAACATTCCCATTGTCTGTAGTTTACAGACGAGGGTTACACTCTAATGTGGAATTAATCATTTAACATTACTCTGAATGACAGGATTACAGAACAAAACTTTTGACGCAATATCACCAACCCTTTTGGTAATATTAGAGTTTACTTTCGCTCTGTGAATGTGAAAGAAAAATTAATTTTATGTTCATCTGAATGAGAAGGATTAAGTAACGTAGTTTCGACAAATTTACTGAGGGATTTAGTCTCTATTTTTAAAAAGTACTAATTAATCTCTTAAGAATTCCTTATGATTTTCTTTACGGTTTCTAGCGGTTAAAGATGCTTTTCCCTTGGATGCTGGATTCTATCAAAGATTGGGTACTATCAAAATGAGGAATTCCTACTTTTTCCATACCATTGTCTTAAATTGTTTAACCAAGATGTAAGTCTTCTGTCTCTGCTTCAAATGTTTTGTGTTTTTCCTTACATAAATAATTGAGGTATGTAATAGGTAATTCAGATTATGTTTAGTATCTCTGGAATTTTGTTTAATCTTTGCAAATTTGTTTCATTCTTGACTCCATCTACGAGATTTCAAGCATTCTCCGATACAGCCACAAATCAAAAATTTCTATCCTTTTACATATTTCTTATGTTAGTGTCCATGATTCAGCACCATAGAAACAAGGAAAACGTAGTATCGTATAATTCGGAGTCTAAGATCGCGGTTTAAGTCGCGAAATGAAGTCAACTCAACTTGACTCTTTTTCTCAAAGCTAATATGAAGTCATTAAGCGTGAGGTAAATTGTGTCTGTTGTGTCTTAAAGTCTTTACAGGAGGGTAGGGGTATCATCAGGTCCCTGGCCACTTTTTCTTTAGTTGTCTGACTGCCGCAGGCCTCTTCGAATAGTTTGAGTAATTACGATGGACTTAAAGCTAAATTTCTTGTTTAATTGTTGCATGATTTCCACT
This sequence comes from Ctenicera cuprea, assembly GCA_958336395.1. NCBI lineage: Eukaryota > Metazoa > Arthropoda > Insecta > Coleoptera > Elateridae > Ctenicera > Ctenicera cuprea. Next base: position 63,053,573 of record OY284487.1, read on the forward strand.
TTTACAAATGCTCCCTATAGGTTGACGGGTAAGATTTGGTTATTGACATACCATGGACTTCTAAGGTTTTTCCACTCTAGATCTCTTTCTGGAGGAGGTTGCGCTAAAAGCAGCTCTCAGATCACGCATTGGGGGTTTGCTGCTCACAAAAGGTAGGATTTCAGAAACACCCGCATACCTGATAACGCTGTCGCTAAGACACCTCTTATCGATGCAGTGGTTGATGGCCTGCCATCTAAGTTTATCTTTGATAATTTGTTTCTTGTGCATACGAATGTTGGGGAAGCCTCTTTCTCAAGAATATCTATTATCACTGATAGATCAAAAACTAAGCATGGAACAGGTGCCAAACTTTTCTCCGACAACAACTAGAAAAAGCTATCACTGTGTCAAAGGGGTGAAAATAATGCTTGGTGCCAATACTGTACTTAAACGCTCGGTTAAGAATAAAACCGTTAGAATATCAAGCAATGGGAACCCTTGAAAAGTTGCAAAATTACCTCAATCTTTTAGTGCTACCAAGTCTTCGGGCTAATTGCCAGAAGATGAGTTACCAAGACTAGTCTGTCAACAACCCTTCTAGAGCCCAGAACCGGTTGTATCTCTCGTCTGCAATTCTTCTCAATACCCTAATACTTAACAGTCACACAGAAAGATGAGTCAACATGCGTAGCTGCCACCAAGCAAGAGCAACTATTGCCGCGCTATCATATAAGATAGCTAAATAATGCACGCACTGTTCCGCAAAAATTTCGACTAACTGTTGGTATTTTAAAAAGACATATGCACAGAATGGGAAATTTTTGGCCTCATATGGCAACCATCAGCAGTACTCCAATTTCTGGCATCTTTAGGTTTATCGTAAAGGTTGGATAGATTAAAAAACAGGGAAACTGCTAACTAGATGTAGCACAATAGGTTCTTGCTGTGGCTTAAGTGAGTTTAAATCTTTTACGCTTTTCTTTCCAATTCACAGTCCAGACATACCATGCAGCGTCTGTTATTATTTGGCGGAATTTAGATTGGAAATCAGGATTATATTTAAATTGGGCATGTTGGTGCATAATTTCAAGCATATGTCGCAAGAGGTTTGATAACAATTTTATAAATAAGTAACTTCTTCTCAATGACGAGGAAAAATTTACTTCCTATTAGCTTTATTTACGTCCATTTCGTTCCTTTTTGTCATATGCGCTTCCCAAGTCAGTTTTGTGTCTAGCTGTAGTGTGTATATTTTGCTCTTGGGATATTGCTACGTTGTTGATGTAAACTGATGGACATTGTAGTTGCCTTAGCGTGAATGTCAGATGGATTGATTGCGTTTTATTATCTTGGCTTCTCTGTTTGTCTAGCCACTTTTTCAGAAACAATAAATAAGTTTGTAGTTCTTGAGAAACACCTCCTAGATTTTAATTAATCGAAAATGATTCTGTCGTTTGCGAATGTTTCTATTTTTGTCTATGGAGTGTTTGGTAGGTTCGCGGTAACCAACAAATACATTAAAGGTCCCAGCACACTCCCCTGTGCAACACCGGCTATAATAGGACAAATCATAAAAGCCGGTAACAACCCAATAGGTATGATTTGAGGAGTTAGAAATAATGGTGTGGCAGTGATAGCTTAATTTTGAAGGGAAAGCCATTATGCCAAACGATAATTAAAATGGAATTTCCTCCGTCTTATCACCTTATAAAAATTTAAAACTTGTGTACTTCCAACAAGTTCTGTATTCTCAATTTTACCCATGGTATTCAACTACCTTTGTTTCTTACCAAGTTTGACATTTGTTTCTTTTGTGCAAAATTTCAAACATTTGATTTAAATACACCATGATCAAAAAATGGCGTTTTTTTTTAAATTAATGTAATGTTCTGAATAAATGAATTATTTTTTAGTAGGTTATAATAATATTCATAATCAACTCAAAGTTGGTCTTCATGGCAACATGGCAAACATTTTATTAAAAATTGTTAAAGTCTTCTTACCTATAAGTAGATTAGTAAGCATTTTTTAAATTTTATCACTGCATAATAATGTATAGTGTAAAATTAATTTAAAAAATTTAGACAACTTCCCAAATAGGCTGCAGTGTTGCATCAACTCTAGAGTTGCAATAAAGTAACCATCTCGAAACAAATAATTTTTTCTACACCTATTTAATTATATGACAATTATTAGCATTTTTTCGTGAAAAATCGTACCTATAATTCACTGTAGTGAATTATGGATTCATAATTCACTGTATCCAATCACAAATACAAATTCAAAAATCACTGTTTCGCTGATTCGATGATTTTTAAATCGCTCGCAATCAACTCTTTCTGCGACTGACAATCGACTCGCGTGACAGCCAAGTGTATCGCCATATTGCTTGTTTACGTTTTACAATATGAGCAAACTAATAATTCAACCACTAAACCGAGTCTAATTTATTTGTTTAATAGGTGTAGAAAAAGCATAGTATCACATTCGCGATTATGGCCATTATTCACTCGGATGATTTGCGCCACTCGCCTGCGGCTCGTGGGCTCAAACATCATCTTCGTGAATAATGGCTGTCATAATCGCTCATATAATGATATACTATTATTTTTATAGTTTATGTAAATAAAAAATAAATTATTTACTGCCTAAAACGTCTTTTATTAAATGTTTCTTAATTTGTTTAGAATAAAATAAGATATTGCCGAAACAGCGATTATTTTTAGTTCACAGTGTGCAGTGTGTCTGTTTCATTTATAATTTTTTAAACGGTTTTGGACCAATTTAATGTTTTCTAAGTTGTTGGCAATAAAATCAGATTTATTATTTTTCAGTTTTTCCAATGCCTTTCATTTTTGTAAAACAATTCACCAATTTTTGATGATTTAAATTTTTTGAGCATTTTCATCCAAGCAATAACTGTAACAACAATTCTGATATTTTTTTAGTGTCCAAATCTTCTACCTTTGTCCTGTATCCAATAACAAAATAATGTTGTAAAAATCTAGTATTGTAACACGGCAGTAGCTACCTAAGCCAAGTCCCACGTAGCTAGGAACCCAACCCCAAAGCAGCCCCGGAATACGCGCATAGAGGGGGCAGCCCGTACCACGCGCAAGTGAAGTTTAATACCATCTTGCTTATAAGCTGGCCATCCAGCCTCAACTCGACAACTCGCTCAGCTTGTGTTAAATGTGTTTTGACTCTTGCTATAGCTTTGTTTATTATCTACTGTTTTGTAATTGTGTGTTTACTGTGCTCTTTGCATTTATTATTTTTATATCTTTATACCTTCACGAATTATTAATTAAATAAACAACTATCTCGCAACTTGCAAATAGTTAATTTTTATTCGTTCGAGGAGGGAAACTTTAATTATTTAAAGTCTCCCACAACAGTATCTGATTTCGTTCAAATTCCTCTAGTTCCTGTTTCGGTGAATGATTTCCATTATTTTTATTCTCTTATAAGGTTATAAGAAACTACAAATTAATAGGCTTTTGATCATTGGTTTCACATCCATGGCAAAACCGGTATTCGAAGCCGGCACGTTTTGGCAAAGCAGCACCGAAGTCTGCGGCCTCAACCGCTACTGTACCTTGAAGAAACAAATTCAATTTGAGCTTTTAACGGATAGACATGGTACGCGAAATTAGAAAACGGTAGACATCGGAACACTAGGTTGATCCATTAATAAATAAAGGGTGGGTGTTGAACTGACAGACGTCACTTCTACCGTGGGTAGTAAATTTGTAATAAATCAAATCAGAGAATGGGGTGACGGAGTGTTGATAACCAACTAAACAGCGCGTCATTCGTGGAGAAGATCTAGTGGCTTATTTGGTCTGTCAACTGGGAAAAAAAAATTCAAGCTCCCCCGATTTGTACTTTCTACTTGTAGAAAGAGATTTTTACTTTTTGGATCTTTAGGAACAGGCAAAGGGTTTTTAAATAAATGTCTGTCTGTGGCTATATACGTTCGTTTCTTCTTATCTTTGGAACGGTTGGTTTGACTCTCATGCGCTTCGGTATCAAAAATTCATTGGTAGAATGGGCTTTTAAATGGACTTTTTAAATAATCCTACTTCACTGCTCCGTAGACAACATTCAAACTAAAATGCTGCAATCTTCAATTTATTTCAATGTCAGTTTTTATTATTTCTTATGTTTTTTTTAATTCGGAAATTAAATTATTTTCAAAAACCGTAACCGTATGATTTTCGCAAATTTTTGTACGCAGTTGCGTTATTTTGCTTTCGTTAGTTAGACAAAACTTAGTTTCCAAATGGATGGTGTCCGTAACTGGCACCATTAAGACAAAATCGTTATTTTCCACAAAACCGCTGTATTGACGCCGAACCCTTTTTTGTGTATAATTTCATACTATATAAATTACTTCTAATAAATAATCGCCGCTATGTTAAATTCATTGAATTTAATTAATGCACTTAGTCTTAGTTCATCTGTTCAGATTTCTTATAGTGTTACACACTACAATTTGATTTCAACAAGATTCCACCAGATTACATGTAGATTAAACTTTAAATGTTATCCGTGCTACAAATATATTTGTTACTTTTATAATTAGCTAGAGTTTAATAGGACATGTCTAGTTTCTGCGGCCATGAATCAAACGACTCTGTTTTAGTTGTATTATTATTATTTTTAATTCAATTTCGATAACATTCGGACATGTTAATTTTCGGAGTTGGCCGATTCGTGTGAGACACGTGGGCGCGTCATGTTTTACTCATAAAAATCGTTATACAAGAAAACATCACTTTATTAGCAAAGATTTAATTGATTACACAATATTTCATAATTGAAAGGAACGCTATAAATTCTTTCTATACGTTTGAACTATTAGTCGAGATACCATCCTCGCTGCGCTAGTGACTCGAAATACCCAAAACATTACACTAATAACATGCGATAAAAAAATTGGAGGTCGTTTTCGGTTTACGGTTAAAACGTCCCTGAAAAATGGCCCACAACAAAAACGCTGGGAAAACTATTGATGGAGAAAACGCTGTCTGAAAAAAGGCTACGATACAAACTTCAATTGCATGCTTTCTCCGGAAAAACCCAACCGCGGCAAAATCATTTCCTGGAGAAACTCATCGCCAATAAAATATCCCCTTAACAAAAGCAGTAAAAAAAGGCTTTCCCTGAAAAAGATACTTGTTTTTCCTTGCTGATCGATTTTTATGAACGTGGACGAATTCCATTTTGGAATTATATGCAAATGTCTAACAAAATTTTTTTTGGGGCGTATTTATTAGTCCAAAAAACATTTTATAAAACCCTGTTAAGGCTTTCCCCTAGAACTAAGGAAAAGTGATAAGTTTAACCACAGATAAAGTTAACACTACAGATATACGACCCTTTATACAAAATGTCCGCCCATATTTGGAGACGAAATTAGCGTTAGTTTGGCTAGAACGCGCCGGACCAATTTTAGGGCGCTGCTATCGCTATTTGTTTATTACTGTTGAAATGTGTTGGGAACTGTTTTATCGCGGATTTGAGTGCATCTGTCACATCATGAATATAATTTAAGTAGAATTGGCTTCAATATTAATTATTTACGAAAAATTGCGATTTGACAATTAAACATGGCAGATGGCTGTCTAACTTTTGGTTTGAATATGTGCTAAGTAATCTGCTCAGTTACAGTCATCTGTGACTTAATTATAAATTGTCATTGTAGCGCCATCTTTTTGCAGATTATTAATCATATAAAACAAGCTGCCGATAGCTCACATATTTACCGTATATCTGTAGTGTTAACCTTATCTGTGGTTTAACTAACATCTTTCGCCTGCTTTTTAAAGGATTTTTTTCTGAGTTTATATAAGAATTTTTTTGTTGGACGTTTTTCCTAATGATTTTACGGGGGGTTGTTTTAGTAAATTCTTTTACGGAGATGCCTTTTCGAGCTTTCTTTCGATTTATCTCTACAGGATTTTCTTTCCGGGATCAGCTGCCAATCTCGAGACCGACTCAGCGGAGGAAGCATTCAGAGTTACAAAAAAAAACGGGTTCTGCTAGTTAAGGTTAATTCACATTTCAATATTGTTTCATACATGTTATTTTTGTTTAAGAACCATGAGGCCGTTCGTGAGCACGACTGCATGATTCCCATCCCACCCCCTTACCCGTGCTCAGCGGACTTGCGCTATACACCGTTCTAACATGCCCACCCCTGAAAGACATGCAATCCAACATAAACACCACACTCACCATCCATGGACACGCCAGATTTAACTTATTCAGGAAAATTTCCGACGGGCAGAGGACTCGAACTTACTGCCGTTGGGAGTCTAGTTTGAAAGCCTAGGACTTTAACCACTAGACCACCCGCCGGTCCGCTTCATACATGTACAACATAATACTATTTTTTTCCTTTTGTGTTAAATGGACTTGCATTACAGTATTAGTTGATTAAAAGGTTGAGCTTTATATTTAGAGAAAGGCATCTCTTTCACAGTATTCCATGAACATTTGACTTGTGTTGGAAAAATGTTATTAAATTTATTTATATTGACCCTAAAACAGAATAAAAACAGCCAAAACTACAAAATAAAAATGAAATTAAACATTGGTTCAATTACAGAGCTTGATTTTTCGTTTTTTATTGTGGTACTAAATACAACCTTGTGCAGTGCAACAAGAAAGCAGAAATAAGTTTACATTTTTCTTTGAACCATGCTTTACTAAATTTTAAATCGCTGGGTTTTAGTGTATCTGGTTTTAATAAATTTGAAAACAATTGCATGTGACGGAGACTGCATGCCGAGGAAAGTTGTTTAGAATTTACAAATATTTCAATTTAATTATCCGTTTTGTTTGTAACTCTACAATCAATCGCATTTTTAGTTTTTAATAAAAAAAAAAAACAGAAAGTTTGGTGTTTGTTTATATAATATTTTTAATCACACCCACAGTAACCAACTAAAATAAGCACTGACCTTCAATTCCATTTCTACTACTTGGTAAGTTTTGAAAATAGGACGACAAAGATAAACAAAATTTTCCCTCTATTTTTCAATTATAAATTAACAATAGAATGATGAAAACCCACATTAATCAATATTAAAACTTTAAAGTATTAGCTGTCGCGTAAAAATTAATGAGACTGCCAATGCGGTTAGGTGCGCTCTCCTACAGAAATGTAGGAAGACCTGTAACTGGAGGGAAATTTTTATTTGAATCGTCAATAGCCATAGGGATCAAAATTTTCCTATGTAAGAAAATTTTTGTACAAATAAAAACTGCAAAGTACAAAATTTGGTAAGCTTATAGAGATAGGGCTGTGCCTCTCTTTTTTCTTCTGCTTCTTACGGTGATGCGGAAAGGCACAGCACGCAGGCCTAACTGCACCATTGTACATCTACTACTGTCATAGAGACAAGTACTTAAGCCAAAGAATAGTACCCTGCTGATACAGATATCCGTAATTCGTCTAGCTCTGGAAGCGAGTTGCTGAAGTGTAGGTACCTGAGTGCCATTAGTCTGGGGCAGTGGGTGAGACGACGGAGTGAAGATTCCTGCTCTTCTCCGAAGAACCTGCTCATGGGGTCGTTCACTGATCTCATAGTCTTAAGGTGTTTGTTAAAAAGACCACGACCAGTCAGAAAGCCTACCACGATATTGATATGTTTCCTACGTAAGGCTAGCAGTTGTTTGGAACGCAACGTCTATTGGATGTTTAACTGGAAGCGAGCTCAGTTCACAATCTCTTGCCTTGCGATAGTCTTGGGGAGTCCGAAGGCTGGCTCAGGGCCAAGGAGGAGCTTCTGAGAACTCTTTTTAGTCAAAGCATCGGTTTGCTCGTTTTCACTAATGTTACTCTGGCCGAATACACTGAGTAGTTTGATCCAATTGTGTGAGCCAAGTCTGCTTAGAGCTTCACAAGAGTCTATAAGCAGCATTGATTGATTGGGTTATAATAGAACCAAGGGCCTTGGGAGCTGCTTAAGTATTGCTGCATACATAGAAATGCTTATTAGAATAACTTTTACTAAGGTTCTCTTGGGCACAAGTAAAAATAGCATAAATATCTGTGGTGAAGTTGCCGAGGGTAGAAGAAAACTTTGTTCTAGCACCGGAACTTTCTACCGTCTTCGATCCTTCTGTGAACCAGACTAGGTCCACTAACTTAAGACGATCCTTGGTTCGGGGCCAGTCTTCCCTATTGGGGATGAAAATGTTAAATAGTTTTGTGAAAGACAGTACAGGTAAAAGATAAGGCGCGTTAATGCTTCAAAAACCCTCCCTCGCCTTTTCACTGGCCATAATACTTCAGCCTCTAAACTGCCTTTTGGTTCAATCAGAATATGAAAAGGCACAAGATCCAGAAGTGCCTCCAAAGCCGAAGTAGGTGCCGTGCGCATTGCTTCTGTGGCTCCTAAACAAGTAAGTCTTTGAAGCTGAGTTAAGCGTAGTTTGATCCATGACGTTGAACTGCGGGCCACCACACCAACAACGCATATGTCAGCAATGGTGGGGTAAATCTACTTAGTAACTTTGAAGATTAATCTTCAGGTTTTATCAAAGATCGGTATACAGGCACGCACCCAATTCGTCGGTAGAAATAAAACCATTAAAAAAAATCGACTGCTCCTCGACTTTCCGCATAATTTATCTACAGAAAACTTCACGACGTAGAGGATCTCCTTGCTGTAGTTGTAGTAAACGATAAGGTGCAAACTCTGTCGTCGGACAGTAACAGTGGCATCCGTTTCTACTGATTCTAAAATTTGCGGTTTGGCATGCAAAACTCGGCCTTCCTCGTTGTTGCACTTGGGTTTTAAACGAACCATGATCACGTAAGAGTTGAACCACAGTTGTAAAGATCCTCGCATTAGGTACTCGGCGTATGAGAAAACCTTCCACAGAAAGTGACCTAACACTGGCAGCATTTCCATACATAAAGATAATATCCGTTAATGTATTATAAAAAACACCGCCATTTTAATACTAAGCAACAAATTTATTACATGCGATCAAACACATGGATTGAACTAATTTACCACTAACCACCTACCTCAAGTGTCAAAGTTACAGTATCAATTATATAACCATTTATCAGTATTTACCTACTTTTTGCTCCTCTTAATCCGTACTTTTTTATTGTGGTGCGTTAAATTAAAATACAATTCCAGAGGCGTGTACCCACATTTGTAGTAAAACGTTTTTGGTTTTTAACAAAGTTTCGGGGGATCTTTCAAAAAAAAGAATAAATAGAAAAGTTGTTCAGTTTGGTGAGTGTTATTACAAGTTAAAATACCTGCACGTATTTTAATAACACCCTGTATATAAAGACATTTATATGTTTTTGTTGCTCACCCTCAAACAAATATTGTCGATAAATATTTTAAAAATAGTTAGTGTACATGAATCTAGAAGTGTAAGTTAAGAATTGGTTAAGTATTAAGATGGTGTGTGTCGGTGTAAGAAGTGATGATTTAATTTTTTTTTAAACTGTTTAAATCGTGTTTTATTTGGAAAATAACATCGTTAATGCATTTTCACCACCTACAATCTAAAAATATTAATAAATACGTTGATGAGCATCAAACCTAATTAATACCCATTACCAAACGTCGACGGTATCTTCATCATGAACTTTATATTTAGTTACGCTATATTCGCGCCAACTTGTACTCAATTGTTGCGAATCAGCGCTCAACCAATCTGTTCATTTTCTTCAGTTAAAATTTTAAAATCTCCATCATTTCCTAATTTTAATTGTTCTATTGTCGTATCATCGTTAATCTTTAAATATCACCCAGAACTAGTACGTTATATCCCATTATAAAAACTTTTCAATTTTCATAGACTATTATAAATCAATAGATAACGTGCGCTTAACACTACACAATAGACTTAAGAGTTTGTTTCAAGATATAAATCACAACTTTATTCACTTTGGACAGGGCAGGCTTATAAATTAATCAGGGGTAATAATCGAACATTTTTGAAAAGTGAGCAGAGCAAATTACCGCTCCCAGTAATCGGTATTTATGGCGCTCTCAGTTAGGTTAACATAAATCTACTCAGGCCATATTGGCAGGTGTCGGAGGATCCCAGTAGGCCAGTCTTAATTAGCGGTCGCTAGTTCATTATTCACCCGCGCCGCGGCGCTGGCCGCCGTCGCTTTGTCCGCCAACCCCTGTCGATTGCTGTGAAATATTTACGGCTTTTCTGCTAACTCTAAATGTTTTGTCTCGTTTTATATATGCTGACTGTGCCAAACTGGGTTACACTCAGTTGATGAATGACTGTGGAATTTCGTCTGTGCTTGACTTTTTGTTTTAAGCTCCTCTCAGAATTTCCGGCGTTCTCAAGATGGAAAATGAGTTTTCATTTAAGTTATCCATTAAGCCTTTCAAATGATTAATATTTTATTAACTAAGACATTTGTATTAGGCAATCAAGTGCATGAAATATATTTTAGTTTTCCTTTGGAGTTGGTTCCAAACTGCGGAAGTGAAAAATCCCGCTTCTGTTTCTAAGCACTATACACTTCTTGGTTTCCACGAGTGACTAGACAATTCAATTTGTGTTATTTTAAAACTATCCGTTTTATTTTGTCTTGCAGAAGGTTTCTTTTGTTAGATGGTTGGGTGTTAAATCTGACTGCAAGTACTTTATGGCGAATTGTGCAATAGGTCCTCCGTGATATGATAAAACTGATCCGATACACACAACGAACTTTCTCATCTCGTTATCATCATCATCATCATCTGACATGGAGCTGACTCGAGGGTCGATCCTGGATTACGCCAGGCCCACCCCATGCCAGTAGGTGGGTAGGAATTTATGTGATAGGTGGAATCGGGTGGGGTGTTGAACCGCGTTAGCATGTCTGCAATGCATACCGCAAGACACCGCTGCTGCAACACCGGGTAGTTAGTAAGCTACGCATTAATGGGGGTTTTGAGTACGTAACCAAGACCGTTATGCGATTATGCATTTTAACCTAATAACTTTGGTATCAAAGTTTCACATTGTTCTTATTTCACACTTATCTATTGTTCTAAGATTACAAATATCTAATTTCCTAATGGCTAATAAACTGCTTAATATTTACCCCAAAACTTATTTAAACTTTATTATCACTTAATTGTAAAGTTCCCGCAGCTCGATTTTACTTCCTTCTTTTCTACATTTCCCCTCTGCAGTTGACCAGTATTTATTCGTCGTTTTCTTTCCCTCTGGTGCGTACTTTTGTTTCTCTTACTTTGTATTCCCCTTCTTCACCGTCTTTCTGCCTCCTCTTCTCCGTTTGCCTGTTCTTCTTCAATCGATTCTCGATCCGATTCTTCCATTATTGCATAAATTCTTCTTGTCTCTCTTCGTATATCCTCTTTTCTTCTTGCCCATTCCTCCCATATCTGCTGAGGTATACTGGTGTTTTGGATGTCCCGCTCCAATGATGTGTTCCACGTATAGCATTGTCTTCCGATCTTCTTTTCTTCTGTTTGCATGACTTAAGCCTGCTGGAGAGGATGGTTGGCATGTCTTCTCAGAATATGTGCCCAATACTTAATTCTTGATGTAGTGAGTCGTTTGGTTATTGTTTTCCCTTCTAGAATTACATGTGCCGTTGAATTGTTTTCTTCCCCCGCGTTTAGTTGAAGTAGTTTGAGGATTTTCTTTTCCATTTTTCGAAGTGCCATTCTATTGGCTTTCGTGATTGCGGTCGCTTTTAATCCGTATAGAGCAGTTGTGGCTATTATGGAATTATATATTATCTTCTTTATTCCTTTTGGTAATTTGTGTTTTTGGATGAGAGGAAGAATCATATGTGTGGCTTGGTGTGCTTTGCTTATTCTTTGGTTTACTGTCTCCGATCTTGCTAGTGAGTCTGGTATATATTCGCATAGGTACTTAATTTTGCGTGTTTGGTTTAGTTCACAGCTCCCTATTTTCAGTGTGTTCTCGGCTACTCCTATAATTCTTTCTTTGCCTGGGGCTCTCACCATCGCTTCGCATTTGCTGATGTTTATTTCTAGTCCTGACTCGGTTAGGTTTGCAATCAGTATTTCCAGAAGTCTCCCTGCGTCTTCCTCTTCTTCCGCTATGATTATTAGGTCATCCGCATAAGCAAGAATCTTTGGCAGGTTCATGTTTTCTTCAATTGGTGATGGTGTCGTAATTTGTGCAGCTGTTTTTCCCAGGGCCCTGTGCAAAGCCATCGTGAATAATCTGGGTGAAAGTGGGCATCCTTGCTTTACCCCTTTCGTTTTCTTATATACTTTTGTTCTTTGCCCGAACCATTGCAACATCGTGTTTTCCTTTAGACATGCTATTATTATCCGGTTGATGAGGTAATGCGGTGTTCCTAGGTCTTCCAATCAAGTGCATGAAATATATTTTAGTTTTCCTTTGGAGTTGGTTCCAAACTGCGGAAGTGAAAAATTCCGCTTCTGTTTCTAAGCACTATACACTTCTTGGTTTCCACGAGTGACTAGACAATTCAATTTGTGTTATTTTAAAACTATCCGTTTTATTTTGTCCTGCAGAAGGTTTCTTTTGTTAGATGGTTGGGTGTTAAATCTGACTGCAAGTACTTTATGGCGAATTGTGCAATAGGTCCTCCGTGATATGATAAAACTGATCCGATACAGACAACCAACTTTCTCCTCTCGTTATAGTAAAAAAATAGGTGTAACAAATTTAGCATACACTGAAAATTGAATTTCACGTCTGTTATTGTTTCGTACAAATATCTGATTCATAATGAAAATCCTTTACATTGTTGAAGCAATCAATCTAGAAGAGTAATGTGCAATATACTGAATCAGCTGAAACGAATGCATAATTTAAAAAATTGTAACTTATTGTATTTTCAAAAGTAAATTTGTATTCAGTCTTTTGTGCGCCAACAGCAACTATACATTACGATGACAGAGCAGTAGACGTTTCTTCCACGTAATAAAGCTTAATCCTAAACTGTTACTAAAGACCTTTAGGCTGTATGAACGTTTCGTTGCGGATTATAACAGCAGGTTTTACCTCGATTGAGCGGTTCCCGATCAGTCGCTGACCATATTGAACGGAAATCTGGAAAAAACGTCTCCGGAAAAAATCATGGAATTAAAGTCTATGGAAAAAAGTCCCCTGGAAAGAAAGTCTCCAGAAAAAGAATCCCCGGAAAAAAGTCTCCTCGAAAAGAAGTCTCCTGGAACAGAAGTCTCCGGAAAAAAAGTCCCTTGGAAAAAAAGACTCCTGAATAATAGTCACATAAAAAAGTCTCCGGAAGAAGAGTCTATAGGGGAAAAACCTAAAAAGCTCGAAAAGAGAAACAAATTTCATGAAAACAAAGAAATGTTTTTAACATAAAATATGCTGATCTAAATATAAAAGAAAGTTGCATTTTTTATGGTGTTTATCGTCGGCTTTTCATTATACCGGTAAATTCAGGGCTAGTTGAAATGCTAGATTATTATAACCTAACCTAAGCTAACCTAACCGTATATCAAAATCAAATGAAGTCGTTTATTTTAACTGACTCTAATACGGTGCTTGAATATCCAACTCTTTTTTTGGAGACTTTTTTCCTGGAGATTTTTTTCCGGAGGCGTTTTTCTAACGGACTTTTTTTCCGGAAAATTTTTTTCCCGAGGTTTTTTGTCCGAAGACTTTTTTCCCGGAAACTTTTTTCCTGGGACTTTTTTCGGTGAACTTTTTCTCCCGGAGACTTCGGAGAAAATAGTAGCTTTATTAGCTTATAGCATTTAAACAAAATCGTATGGAAAGTTTTGAGCAATATTTTTCCAAATTTTGACCTTACAGTAGTTTCAAAACACATTACCGATTGTCACCTTCTTCTTCTTATAGTGCCATACCCTATTCAGGACGTTGGCAACCTCTCTCCTGTGTCTGTGTTTGAGGCGCGGAGTTAAGATAATTTGCACAGACAGACATAGGGGACCTACAGTTTAACGTGGGCTCCGAACGACAGGAAAGGCATGTACTTCTTTCCAGAGAGGCTTTCCTGGAGAAAAATCCACCTCGATGGTTTCCCGTTGCCTTGCGAGGGAGAACGACCGGGCCGGGGATCGAACCCGGATCCGCTGCATTGGTAGCCCGCGCTCTTACCACTGAGCTACGGCCGCTTTTCGATTGTCACCATTGAAGCAAAACGTATTGAAATCGAAAATCGTGAAAAATATGAAAGAATAGTTTTTACATTATTTCTAAAGATAAAAGTTTCAGTGGCGTAGCTATCATAGCGCTAAAAATCGTAAAACGATGAGGTCCCGCCCGAAGATTTAGGGGTCCCTTGAGTTTATCGATAAAAAAGAAAAAGTCCAGTTAATTTTTGATATCACTGAATGCTTTAATTGAAGGTGTCACATACACGTTATAAAATTTGCCAAAAACGCTGTCTGAAAGTGGCTTCTCCCTAATTTTGCGACCATGCAAAAAATTCTAGCTCCGTAAATGAACCGCGCAAACCGCTTATAATGTAAACTGACACAAGGCAGAATCGGGGTAGCTACGGTACAATGTACGAAACCTACCAACTCCTGTTTAATTTTGCATATTACATAAATAATTGTTTATAATGTAACTCCGGTTACAACGATCCTAATTGACAAGTATGCGAAAGTGCGTTATAAGCGGTGTATTCATTAATTTGTTTATTTTAAACTACTATTATTTGAGTAATTTAGATTTAATCAAAAGTTAAATTAATTTTCAACTATTGTAAACATCTATATTTTTTTTTTTAAAGAATCATGAAGCCGTGCGTGAGCACGACCCCATGATTCCCATCCCACCCCCTTACCCGGGCTCAGCACACTCAGTGCTATACACCGGTCTAACATGCACCCCACCCCTGAAGACATGTAACCCAACATACACACCTACATACACCATCCATGGACCCGTCGGATTTAACTTGTTCAGAAAAATTAGCGACGAGCAGTGGACTCGAACCAACTGCCATTGGGAGTCTAGCTTCAAAGCCTGGGACTTTAACCACTAGACCACCCGCCGGGCCGAAGAAGTGTGTAGAAACACCTGCATTCTAACTTTTTTGTGGCTGTTACATGAACATAATCCGTTGCCTCTGATTGGTTGATATTGGCGGAGTAAACATACATGTTGCAGCTTGTAGTTGTTTGTGGGTACCTAATTTATTATTGTTATATCAGTGCTTTTAAGGAGATTAAGCGCGTTAGTTGTGTAAAACGGTCATTGTTAATTTATTATGAAGTGAGAAGAAAAAGCTATACTAGTTAAATTTTAACACTTCTGTAAATAAATTTTAAATACTTAAAGCAGGTAAATTTAAAAATGAATGTACTTTTATTTAATTAAGCGAAGTTTGTTTAATGAATTGTTTAATTAGAAAGTTTTCAATCTAACTTTATGCAGACTTGCAATAGATTAAAAGAAAAACTTACCTCCATTGGTTTTTCGTACCTAACTTTGTTAAATCTATTTTACAGTTTTAATCAAGAGAAATAAATTTGGTTTCTCTAAATACTCCAAGAATTGCCATTCATTAAATCGCTGGAAGAAGAACTTGATACCTGATGGTCTCTTTGCCAATTTGACGTATTAAGGTAGATTTTTAATTCGTTCTGGGTAAGTTTTCGAAAATACTTGTATTACAGAGGCGTAACTTCAGTTACCATCCTTCATGACAACTGTGTGAATTTGTTAAATACAGGATTCACATTTATTTCGTGTTACATACAAAGCGTTTTTGAAAGGTCTGGTATGCATTTACCCACCATTTTTTTTTAAATTAAATTATGTTGCTTTATTCCAACTAAAGCTACTATCCCACTGTAAAAATTCTCATATTTGCTTTTATAATTTTTTTATAAAAAAGACGTCATGTAAAATCGTGGTAGTACCCTAGCCCACTGTAAAAATGTTTTTACAAACATTTTATAATAATTGTTAGATGTGTTGCATAACTGGTTTGTACGAATGAACTGCATAAAAACAAATCATGCAAACGCACATGCACACGCCCACGCTAACACATGCACGCACACGCACAAACACAAAGAAACAGACAGACATTTTTAAAACCAATTTTGGGGTTTCTCGAGCCCGAAAACGCGTATATCCGTTAAACTGTTGATTTCGAAAATTTTCATGAATTCAATACTTCCCTATACCGAGGGTATGGGAAAGTAAAAATAGTGGGTTGTACATAAGGTCAATTAGGTCGTTTTAAACTATTTTATCAGGCTGTTTATAATTTCTTAAGGATTTTAAAAGGGCAGGTCTAAGGCCTTTATTGGCAAGGTGCACCACTGATCAGCTATTAACTTTAAAACAATGGTTATTATCCAAGTGGATGTTCTCCTTTTATTTTTAACGGCACTTAATGGTTTTTTAAATCTAATGTTAAAATTTTTCCCCGTTTGTCCTATGTACAGCCCCTCACAATCATTGCAGGATAATTTGTATGCCTGGTTTTTGTAGTTTGCTCGTTTTACTTTTCTTATTATATAATGACACGGCTGCCACTGAGGTCATTAAAGTTATTAAAAGTCATATGTTCTTTGATGGGTCATTAAAATCATTTTCTTAAAAAAGTCCCAAAAGTTATTTTTTCAAAATTATCAAATTGGTGATGTTCTGCGCTGTCGGTTACCGTGCTCCTATCCTATGCGGCTAGCTAAAGTTATCATAGCACTATTCTTATACGGTACACGATATCGTATTGCACAGGCTGTCGCAAGTTCAAATCACCGCTGGGGCGTTACTATTTTTGTTTGCTTTAATTTTTGTTAAAACAATATTTTTTACTCAGTTATTAGTCCACCAACATTTAAAACGTAAAAATTTTGGGAAAGTACCAGCGATCTGTTCCGCCTATTTTTTTTGTACAGGTATCTTATTTTAAATTAGTCACCCAGTACACACATTAAAACAATTGCCTAGTAATAGTTCTAAAACTGGGTTTTTATACCAGATAACATATTTCTAAACACCCTGTAGTACATATGGATTAGCATATTTTGAACAAATATTTTATAAATTCTTCAAAGTTTAAAATACATTCAAATTATTTGCTATACCTGTTATTTTAAACCTTATCACGTAATAAGTTATATAAAAATTTAAAGAAATTATTTTGATGCTTACATCCAAAGCTGCACCTGCATGCTAAACGTTTTTGTGAACATGACGTGAACACTTTTGCCACATTTGGTTGGTTATTTCTAAAAATGTTAACGTTACGACATGTTGGAACGTGATATAATACTTATTTGATTGATATCACTACTGTATCAGTTAGTATAAGGTATTTGTTGGATGCAGATGTTAAATGAGATCGCTAATTTTCCATTATTCTTTGTAAAGTGCAGAGGCTTAGTTAGTTTTCAACATTTCTGCAAATACTTTTTGAAAGCTGATAAGCAAGTTAAGGTAAAAAAGTATATTTGTGTTTATTAGTTTCGGCAAGATCCTATTGATGTCAGCGATGTGTATACTTCAATTAAATAGCACTTATTTAATAAAATATCAATATTTAATTAGAACTATGAAACAATACATGTGGACTTATGAAATATTGTTTTGCGAATGCCGAATAACGAATCACGCGCAATGTAATAAAATACAGGGTCACTTAGTAGCCTAAACATAAATGCGTCATCGTGAAAGATGCGGATCAGCTTTCTCACATTCGGCCATCCTGACGGCCATTTGTCCGCAAATGGTATTTGGATTCTGAAACAGACGCAATACGCAAATGAGAAAGATGCACGTGTTGTCCATACGTCTGAACACCACATGTGTATTCAGGGACAGCAAGCACGCATGGTGTGTATTTGGAAGGCCCATAGGTGACCCATGTTCACGCTATAGAACTAGCAACCTATATAAGTAACGTAGGGATTATATAAAACAAAAACCAGAATATGTATGCATATAAGAATAATAAGAAAGCATATGACCGCAAGGGTAAGCAACCCTTACGTGCCTTGAAACTGAATCACACATGTTGATCCAGGAACAACAAGAACTGTAGTCTGTATAGAATATGTAAGTAACAATACATAGCTTACCATGCTAGATATCATCATTTCGTGGAACGAAAGGTTTTAAGTGTTCGACGCCAATTGTTCCTTCATAGCGTCTGTGGTTACTGCAACGCTCAGAGCCAAGATTTTCTTTTACCTTGTAACGATCATTTCCCATTACTTGAATGATAGTAAAGGGGCCCTTGTACTTTTCTCGAAGCTTTTTGCTTTCTCCATCGCTCAAGAAACTTGTAACCCGTACTAGGACTTGATCTCCCAGCTGGTACTGGGGAGCCTTGGCTCTTTTTGCATTAAAACGTTTATTTTGAAGGTTACGATTCTTTTCCAGTCGTTCAGACACTTCTTTGCGTAACTGTGTAACATCGACCAGTGGCGGTTGATGTACTGTGTGAACGTATTTATCGCCTCGTGTTGCCAACTGTATTCCGAACATAATCTCCGCCGGGGTGGTCTGAGTGGATTTATTAATAGTACTATTTATTCCGAGTTGGATTTGTTTCAAATTCTGGTCCCACTGGTCAGTGGACAGGTTAGCTCCCATGGAGCTAACAGCATCTAATACAGTTTTATTGTACCTTTCCACCTGGCCATTTGCGCGGGGTAAGGCCACAGAATTTTGATAATGGCGAAGTCCATTATCATCACAGAATTTTTTTTAAATCGCTTGGATGTAAAAGCTTTGCCGGCATCAGAAATGATTCGTCGAGGGCACCCGAAAATAGCAATCAGTTTATCAAGTTCTTGGACGACAGGCGAGCTTTTTGTATTGGGCACAGCGACAATGAAAGTGAACTTCGTGAACGCATCCACAATTACTAGTAAATATTTGTTTTGGTTTGTAGTCTCGATGAGTGGCCCAACATGATCGAGGTGAAGGGTGTGAAATGGACGAGCAAATTTCTGAATGGAAAATAGAAACCCAGGCTTTTTCCCACTTGGAATTTTATGGTTTATGGTTGAGGCATGATTGAATATATTTCCTTACAAAGTTTCTCATGCGTGGAAACCAATATCGTTGTTGTAACCTGTGCAGGGTTTTATCAATGGAAAAATGACCTATGTCATCATGATTCACTTGTGTTATTTGAAACCGACAGTTCTTAGGGACAACCCAACGTCTCCCGAATTCTGTTAGCCGAAAAACTTTACCTAGCCGAAGGTCATAATGTTGAAACGTGTGTTTATTACCCTCAAAATCCCCTGATTCTAGAACTTGTTTGATTGTAACTATTTCTCTATCCGTTGCTTGCACTGCTTCTAGCCAATCACCCTCGGAGATATGCATAACGTGTTCGGTTGTGTCGTTGCCGTGTCCTAACGGATGACGACTTAGGGCGTCAACGTGCAACATTTGTTTTCCTGGGCGGTGCTCTATTTGGAAAGTAAATTCTTGAAGGCGTAATACCCACCTACCGATTCTGGGAATAATTTCCTTTTTGGAAAGAGTGTTTCGTACGGCATTGCAGTCGGTGCGGATTAGGAATTGACTGCCTAACAAATAGTGTCGAAATTTGACAAGGGAAACTACAATGGCTAACAATTCCAGTTCAAAAGAATGGAATTTCTTTTCCGCATCGGTGGTTTGTCTGCTATAAAATTCAACGGGTTGTTCGCCTTTTTCAGTGACTTGTACAAGAATGCTACCAATTCCATCACGACTTGCGTCAGTGTATAAGATTGTTTGCAAAGTAGGATTAAATATTATTAATAATGGTCTGCTAGTAATGGTTTGTTTAAAAGTGTTTACGGTTTGAGTATGATGCTCGGTCCATAACCAAGGGATATCTTTGCGTAAAAGTCTCGTTAAAATGTTGGCCTTTCGAGAAAATTCGGGGATAAATTTGCGAAAGTAGCTCACAAGTCCCAGGAATTGCCTAAGGTGGTGAACATTTTGTGGCAGGGGAAATTTATGTACTGCTTCAACTTTAAATTGTCCCGGAAATATGCCATTAGCATTTATTTCATAGCCCAAAAAATTGATGTGAGATTGTAGAAAAGAACATTTAGGTAAGTTTAGTTTAAGATTGTGGCTGCGCAATATGGAAAACACTTGGTTTAGAATTTGAATGTTTTCTTCCTTTGTTTCGGTTGCAATTAAAATATCGTCGAGATAGATTATTAATTTGGTGAATCTTAAGTTGCCAAACATATCATTTATTGTCTTTTGGAAAAATGCTGGAGCATTGGCCAAACCAAAGGCGACACGTAGGAACTCATAGTGCCCATCGGGCGTAACAAAGGCTGTTTTTGGAATTGAATCGGGATGTAATGGCAACTGGTAATAACCGGAAGCAAAGTCCAGGCTGGTATAATACTTACAACCGTGTAGGCGATCAATAAGATCATCGATACGTGGTAAGGGAAACTTATTTTTAACTGTGAGGGCATTTAGTCCTCTAAAATCTACGCAGAGACGTTTTTCTTTATTCTTTTTATCAACCAACAACATAGGGCTGGCATAAGGAGATGAACTTTCGCGTATGATGTTAGAGTCTAATAGGTCTTTAACCAGCTGTCGCACCAGTTCTCGTTCACTTTCAGAAAGCCTATACGGTCGTCGGAAAATCGGTTTTTGGGACGTTAATTCAATCGTCATTGGAGAGCAATGTGCCATTCCCAGACATTTAAATGAAGTATCAGTGATACAATCTTGGTATTCCTCTAACAGCGCGTTTAAATCACTTATTTGTGGGGTAGGTAATAAGGTATTCCTAGTAGCACCGCTAGTAGAACGCTGAGTAGCTTGTGAAAATGTTAGAGTGGATCCTATTCGAGAATAATTAATAGAAGGGTCTTCTGTGAAATTTCTTCCAATAATGACTGGAGCATCGATTAAAGATTCATTGATAACATAAAGAATGCAATTAAGGGTCACCTTCCCTATAGTTACATCTGCGTTAACAGCTTCAGATACGGTAACGCCGTTACCGAGAAATCCACAAAGATTGACAGGGGTGTCCAAACAAATAGGGTGAATGCCCAAATGTGTCCAAGAAACTAGTTTCAATTATGGAGGAATCACTCCCAAAGTCAATAAATGCTTGAACTTCGACGTTATTTAGCATAATGTTTTGAAAAAAAGTATGTTTGCTTGAACTCAGTAGTTTTACGTCCCTATTTATAGGCTCACGCAATTTATTAACATTTTGTTGTGAACATACCGCCTGAATGTGACCCTGGCGTTTGCAAAAATTGCACGTTGTATTTCGATGGTAACATTCAGACCGTCTATGACCAGTCTTGCCGCATGAAAAACAACGGAAAGATACATTGCTCGCGGCTGGTTTCGGACTGGATTTAAGAAATGGTCTTTTGTTGTGGTACGTCTGAAATTCTTTTAGCGGAGGAGCACGACTGGTATTAATAACCGCCGTACTATTATATGATTGTGTGAATACCCGATCTCTGAGGTAGCTGGCTAGTGCATGCACGTCAGTAATATTGGCCGCTTTAACAGATGACGTAATAGTCTCATCATTAATAGCACCGATTAGCAGCGAAATTTTATCACTATCAGAGAAATTGGCCTTTAATTTGTCTATTTTCGCCAAATGATCAAAATAAAATGAATATAATGATTCACCCTCTTTAGGGACGTGATTAGCAACGTCCATAAATAAAGAATACAAATCGCGAGTTGATTGAAACGTGAGTCGCATAATACGTTTGCATTTATGCCAATTCCACGTCGACCACCCTACTTCATTTTGAGTAAACGTTTTATACCAAGTAGCCGCTGTATTTTGCAACTTATTCAAAGCTTGGTATTTCACTGTACTGTCATCCCATTTATAACATGCAGCATGCTCATCGATCAGTGATAACCACTCACCGATACTATCAACACTAGGATCAAATGTAGGAATCATAGTTGCCAAATTATGCGTACCTGTTCGTTCACGAAGCGAACTCATCGCCGTACTCACGCCTAATTCAATCAATTCCTTGCTAGTGGGTGCCGTCCTTGCTGCATCGCGGCCCCTTGGACTCGGTGGAGGCGTGTAGGCGCGTCTCCTAGCTGCCGACGCTGACGGTCCACTCGAACTTGTACTCGAGCTAGAGCTACTGCGTTTTCTTCGTTTAGGCTTGTTTTGTCGTGGCATTGTTTGCAGACACAAATTACTTCCGTTTCCGTTTAAAGTGTAAAAAAAATAAAAGCGTGAATTTATCTATCCCACTTCTGAGATGTCAGCGATGTGTATACTTCAATTAAATAGCACTTATTTAATAAAATATCAATATTTAATTAGAACTATGAAACAATACATGTGGACTTATGAAATATTGTTTTGCGAATGCCGAATAACGAATCACGCGCAATGTAATAAAATACAGGGTCACTTAGTAGCCTAAACATAAATGCGTCATCGTGAAAGATGCGGATCAGCTTTCTCACATTAAGCAATTGTTTAATTAGAAGATTTTTAATAGAATGCTATACTAATGTGTAAAGTATCAAATAAGGACTTTATGGTTTTATTTCTTCTTCTTCTTGACGAAGGTTTTATTTGATTTCGTATAAATTATGACGAAACATATTTTATTGACTTTCCCTAATTTTTATCTGTTTTATTACAGTTTTAATTGCGAGGTAAAACATTCCTTGTTTTCTCTAAATGCTACAAGAAATCCCATGCACTAATTTCTTTGCAAGACGGAATTGACGATTTTTTTCCAACCAGACTTATTTTAAGGTAAGATTCTTAATTTTTTTTTATAGAGGCGCAGTTTCAGTTTGGGAACCCCACAGCGAATGTAATATACACTATTCTATCACGTTTTCGAAAATAACAGAATATACACACAAAAATTATAAAAGTCTCTTTAAATTAATGATGTTAAATATAAAAAAAACTTTTATACGCATTTCAGTGTATTGAAATTAGGAATTATAATTTTACGTAATCACATTTAAATTTTTTTTATTGTAAATACCTAAAATTATAAGAAAGGCTAATTAATTAAAAAGATATTGTTTGTCCATTTTACATTGGGACAATTTTTGTTTTGTTTTCTTAAAGGCTCCTCAAGGCAAGTGGTCATTGTCGCGCCAATACTTTTGTATAATAACATTTTAGCGTCCTAAAAAGCTATGATTATAAAACATTTAACGTTGATCTACTGATTAATTTTTGAGAAAATACCATATTGAAACTAGAGTCCTGAAAAAAAAACATTCAGTTTGTCCAGACGTTTTTTTAGTTGTAAAGCTGCCCTGCTATTGTTATAAACTTGATATGAAAGCATTTACTAAATAAGCTAAAGTATTAACTTTGATTGGAATTTCCAATACTTAAGCTTTTCTGTCATTTCACCGTGTGTTAGATTTCGAAAAAAAACATATTTATATAGGCAACCCTACGATGTCGCATACCGTATAAGAAAAGTAAGAACGGAACGTCCGCCTTACAGCGGATATCGGACTAAAAATCGATATAAATGGTTTATTTAAAGAATTATCAAAAATATGCAAAAAAAAATATTTTTTAACTACAGCCAATTGATAGGCGTTAGTTAAAATCACGTGATTCCCGGAAAACGCGTTGTTGATATTAAAAAGTATCGTTTTTTTTAATTTTTTAAATAGCTAAAAATTCTTGCTGGTTCTAATAAACTACTTTAAATAATCTATCAAACTGATAAAAATGTATAAGGATCGGCGTTTGCGTTTTTGAATAAATAGTTAATCAATTTCAAATTTACAGAAATTCCTGGAAGGCGTGCGAGTAATATTTGGGAAGTTAGTAAAAAACTTGTTTGTAGTTTACTGCAAGCTGTATCGCCTCCGAAGGTTTAAAAACATCGTGTTAGCAGTTTACGAAAAAAATTTTCACAATTTGCAAAATTTTGAAGCGGCGCCATTGCGTTTGTTTTCGGTTTGTCGAAATTAATTTTACTTCATCGTATACTACCCACGAAGGACTCTCAGACAAGTTAGCTGATCCCGATCAGACAACTACTTGCTGAGGCAATGGGCGTTAAAGTTGAGAATTTTAAAAAGTTGTAGCGGTCGCCTTTTTAAAGCTAGCAAGTTCGGTAAAAAGTTTCGATTTACCTTAAGTTCTTCTCTCAGATTCCGTGATCAAATTTTCAAAATTTAGTTTTGAAAAAAATTGCTACCAAAAGAACATGTGTAACTTCCGTTTTCGGCTACGGATTTTGTTGAAAACCTTAACCAGAGCTACAATTTTTAATACATCTCTTAGTTTAAAATTTTATCAAAAACGGTCCAGTACTTTTGCCTGTAGAGGCGTCACCCACCCACCTACACACACACCCACAGACAGACGTTTTGTAACAATCACTTTTTTGGATTCCTTGAGACCAAAACGTGTTACCGTTAAAATCTAGATTTCGATAATTTTTATTAAATCAATAAATCCCGATATACCGAAGGATGAGAAAGTAAAAACCGTCTGGCAACCGCCACGATACCTACCTAGCTTCTTTTCCTAATCTCTAATTTAACCTATTACACCGTTCTCTGTTGTAGTAGAAGTCACATAAATATGAAAATTCGAATTTCTAGTGTAGGTTAACCACCAAGAAAGCCCATTAGAGCTTTTCTTTATTAATGGAAAGTTGTTCCTATTGTCGTTTAATACTTCTTTCCTATTTACTGATTCTAAATTATATAATTTCGAAAATTTTGTTAATTTTTAAACTCTAAAATTCTGTAATTTCCAAAATCTTGAAAATAAAGTTGGAACTGAGTATTGAAAATTGTGAAATTTGTTTATATTCTGATGTTTCTGAAAATTTATAAATGTGGAAATTTAAATATTTTAATATTTTTATGAATTTTGATATTTTTGATACATTTGAAAACTGAAAATTCTGTTTTTTTTTGAAATATCCAAAAGTACTGAAAATTGAACATGTTGCAATTTATTAATTTGAAAATTTGAAATTATATTGAAAATTATTAAAATATCAATATTTTACTGTTATCTAATTAAATTGTTCGACCTCCTATTTTTATAAACTTTATATGAGAGCATTTACAAAAAAAAACTATCGGGCAACCGCCACGACACCTTCCACGCATACACCTCCTGTTTCTTTTCCTGATCTCTAATTTGTTACAGCTATTTCTGTTGTAGAAGTCATATAAAACCATTCTTGTAATTTGTATAAATTTTGAATTCAAATTTCTGGTGCAGGTAAACCACCAAAAAGAAGCCCATTAGAGCTTTTTTTCTCAATGGATGGTTGTTTCTATTGTCATTTAATAATTCTTTCCTATTCACAGATTCGAACATAACTTTCAAAGATGTTGAACGTTTTGAGAGTATTTTGAAAATTGATAATTATGGAACTGGAAAATTATGTAATTTCAAAAATTTTGTAAATAAAGTTAGATTCGAATTTTGAAAATTGTGATCTATATTCCGATATTTTTAAAAATTTTGTAAAGGTGAAGATTAATTTATTTAAATATTTTTAAAAATTTTGAAAAATACGAAAACTTAAAATGTTGTTTTTTTCACAAATCCAAAATTTTCAACGTACTGATAATTGAAACTTTGGCAGCGTTAAAATTTCTCAAATTCTTTAAAAAATTTTAATTATTTTGGAATAAAAAAAATTAGAATAATTATTATAATTTTTGAAACATAAAGCAATAAAAAATATTTAAACTACAAAATTACACAAAATTGTTCATAATTTTCCAATTTTTCCCAATTTTTTTAAAGTTTTTAAATTCTCTTCAATTTCAATAATTCAATTTTTTTTGTTAAATATTTTAAGAAATAAAAAAATTGAGATTTAACAATTTTTCCAAATTTCTATAAATATTCTTGTCTAAGTGTGCAAATCGTATTTTAACAGATTCCTGTTACAGAATTTCTAAGCAACACTTCTTCACATGCATTTTTTACTTTACAAATTCTTAACGAATATCTTTTTTTTATGGGGTGATCATAAATTAAGTTAAAATTTTCTCTATATTTTATGTTTAATAAAACTCAGAGGTTTTTCTAAATTTAACACTGCGACTTTACTAATCTTCTATAAATATGAGATTAAAAAGTGGAAGTTTTAGATTTTTCTCTAATATGTTTGTTAATAATTTGGTGCATTTCGAATTTTAATTTTAGATTTAAATTTTTAGATGGTAATGAAGTCGGTGTACTCTCCTGGGCTGAGATGCTGGACGGCAGAATTTGGATGATCAAGATGCTGGACTAACGATGAGCTGAATGAAAAAGCCGCATTATCAAGAATCTGGATGAGCTAAGTTCGAGGAGCTGGATGAAGGAGCTGCACTGATGGACTCGACAACTAAGGCTGGACCAGCGTAAGAGTGGAATTTGGAGATAAACAACCCCAACTTACTACAGCTAGGTTCCACATCGGTGGAAGGCGTTTCAAGGACCCAACACATCGTAATGTGAGTGATTTTTAATTTTTTACGGCAGTTTAGCCAGTAGTGTTAAAACTCACATTGTCAATTTACAAAATATAAATCTGTTACATTCGAGAATATATCCAGCAAGATCAACAGACCCTTGTCAAGATATTAAGTTTCCGTGTAGTAATTAGATAATAGTAAATTAAAAAACAAGTTTCATAAGACATAATTTTAGAGCACGCGTCCAAGTTAGAAAACGAGCCGCTTGCGGCGAGTTTTCTAATGGACAAGTGAGCTTAAATGTCTTATGAAACGTGTATTTTATACTATTTTTTCGATTTTGGTCCAAAAAGTTAAAAATTACCTGATTTTATATTTTAATTTAAAAATATAATCGATTAGGACAATTTTTGTTTTTTTGTTTTTGTTATGTGGCTGTTGGTAACATTTAAAACACATTTCAAACAATTCAAACTCCTGTCAAATTAAAATTTAGACAAACAATTTGAAAGTGAGTTAATTTTTAAAATACCTCAGATTTGACGATAAGATGAAAGAAGATTTATCTTGCACCCCACCCGAGCTACGCAAAGTAGCGGAAAATACGCTAAATAATCTTAATTTTTAGAACTTACAATTTGAAGGTTATGTTTATAACGCGTGAAGGTTTTGTTGTCACATGGTTGTCACCAACCTAGCAAAATAAAATTTTGAATTCTTTTAGGAGTTGCTTTATGAAATCCAAATGAGTTTCATAAAGTAGTCAGTAAAGAACCAAAATAGAAAAAAGCATTGACTATACTCTTATAGACCCGCAACGTTTACGAATTATTACATTTCTTGAAATAGTAGTAGACGTGAGCGACAGGTTGCGCTGTTTGTACTAAGAGATCTAGAAAGCAGTCAACCAAACAAGTTATAAACAACAGTCTTAAATAATAATATGCTGGTCGATTGTGATGAAGGGTCTGTCCTGGTCGACGCGACGTATGCCAGTTCGACCGCCAAAGCAGGTAGCTGAAGTTCTAAATATATTCAAAACAAGAGAAACTGTCGTTACACGTAAATTTATAATACTGAAAGTTGATAATTCGGATGTCGGACAAAAATGGCTATAACATCTCTATTTGGGAACTTAAAAAAAATATGCAAAGAATAAAAAATATATTTTTTAACTAAAGCTAATTGATAGGCGGAGTTAAAATCACGTTAATGCCGGAAAAGTTTTCGAATTGCCTTAAGTTGTTCTATCAGATTCCGTGCTCAAATTTTCAAAACTTAGTTTTGAAAAAACAACGTTAACCAAAAAAACCACACAAAATAACAAACACACTGAAAACAAACAAGACGCGATTGTCGCGTCTAGATTCACCAATCTAAGCATTTTAGAATAATTATCTGGGTATTTCGTGGAAAGGCTGATGTGACCAAAAGACTACGACTTACAGACAGTCTGTTCTTTAAAAGGGCCGAAAATCGTAGCTAATTTATTTTTGAGTAAACCCCCCAGCAGCAGGTTTTTCTACAATTTTTTTAATGCCGCAAATTTTTCCTGATAATTTCAACATTTGATTTTATTGCATAGCATAATTTTTTCTACATAATATCGTTGAGAAGTTTCTTTGCCTTTCATCGAGAAAAATAAAAAAAAAAACAGTAACCGTAACCGTATAGTAATTCACTTTCTCTATGCACATCATTAAAGTCCGAAGCGATCAAAAGCGACATAAATTTTTTGCACTTATACTTTTTTATTAATTTTTGAATTGCATAGCCTGCGGTGTAGGTAATAGCACAAAGTTGTAAGTGACGCACGTCATCATTGTTGAAAACGTAACCGAAATTTAAAAAATTTTAACCGTAACCGAGAAGCGAAACGTTATTTTATTTCGATTTACGTCCCTAGTTTTATTGCATGAAACATTAATTAATCATTTTCTAAATTTCTAAGTTTATCACAATCACCAGCATTTCCTACTCTTACATTTCTCGATGTCCACACAGTTTCTTTATATATGCGCACTAATATTAAAAAGGTTATTAAAAAAATCTAAATTTTTTTTACTTATACTTTTTTATTAATTTTTGAATTGCATAGCCTGCGGTGTAGGTAATAGCACAAAGTTGTAAGTGACGCACGTCATCATTGTTTACGTTTATAGTAAAAGGACATTCCGATTCATCGCCTTTCTTATCGCTTTTTTGATGCATTACTATATTTGAAAAGAGCGATTTGTCACTATCTGATTCACAATTTGCCTGGTCAGATAGAATTATATTTAAATTCATATTAATTATGTGTCGCAAATTTGTCCGAAATGTACATATTTATATAAACATATTTTCAATGATGTCTTGATTTAATCTTAAGCAAAAACGGGATACCTTGCTTTTTTAGATCTGCGTAAAGGCTTAAAATAGCCGTAATTGAGAGCAAAAGCCCCTCAAAACAAGGGGGATTTTTCCGTTCCTCAACTGTTTCACATTGACGAATCCAACTAAGAGCGGATAAACTAAAAACCTAAAGATGTACAATACCATTCTGTCGTCGCCGATTTTAACTGTTAGCACGTGTTTCTATTGTAGGTCGAGTTTAAAGTCCTTACCCAAAAAATGCTAAATGACGTACGTTTCCAACAGTAGCAGGTATGCGACGTAGAACTTAGTATAAACTAGACGCATGGCGCACAGCGCCCCTTAGTGTAGTCTTCTTCAACTTAAGCGTAAACGAATTACATTGGTTGCGTATCTATAAAGGTATATAATCAAAGATAAAAGTAAGATAATAGATGTTGAATATATATGTTTTCGCCGCTGCGCCTACTTACACTTACAAATAAGTACGTTAAGTAACTGATGTTCAATCATATTTTAATGCGGCTGCTGTGATAAATTTGAAAACCGTCATTATAGCAATCTAGATAGTTAATTAACATTTGCATGGACCTTTGTAATTTTCCCGTAATGGATATTCTCGAACTTCTAATCCCCCTTGCACTACAGGTTTCTAGATGGTCAACTAATGCCATATAGATACGTATATTTTTTGAAATGCTTGTTACTGTTTTCAATGTATCAAAATTCTTACCCACATCATCAGGTAGCAAGATTTTGTTTTGTAAATTGTAATGCTGCTTTTACGCTCGTAGTATCATGCTCGCTTTCGATTCCGGGAGTGTCAGTGTATACGTATAATAACGGCAGTATTTCGTTGTAAATTAGAAAATATAGGTAATTATATTACAGGGCTCGTTCTTCAATAATTAATAAGTTGCAGTACCGCTACTTTACGCCTGGTGGCCACACATTTATAGCAAGGTAAAAACTACCTACCTTACATACGCACCCGTCTCCTAAATTCATAACGTTTCTTTGTGCGACGAGTGGCTACACATAGTTATTCTTTTGTTGTGAAACATGGGAAATAATAAAAGAAAATCATCAACGAGGGACGAAAAACTCTTGGAAAGAATCAGGAAATTGGAAGCAGCGGTTAAGAGACGTAGGATACTTCCGATTCCCGATTCCAGCGAAAGCAAAGAGATGGAACAGTTTTCTATCAGTCGGTATACCAACAGAAATCACAAAACAATTATTGGAAAAATATTCTCGAAATGGTAACTGCAACCTCGAAGCACCAAAATTAAACCCTGAGGTGGCTTCCTGTACCAATGAGACAAGCTTAAGAAGAGATACACATTTTGTGGATCAACAGAACGTAGCCGGTTCAGCATTGTCTGCACTGGGTTCGTGCATCACGGTCCTTTTGGAAAATAGAGAGAAAGGGATTGACAGGTTGAAGCTTATTGAAAAATTATGTGATGCAGGAAAATTAGTAACTGAAATTCACCTCGCTGAGTCAATGGCGCGCAGGGCTTTTATATCTCCTGGGGTTTTTTATATGGCGAAGATTTGTCTGAAAAAATTAGAGAAGCAAAATCTTTAGAAAAAATGGGACAAGAGCTGAAACCTGTGTTCAAAAGATCGTTGGCACGTGTATCGAATTTTTTAAACTGGAAAAGCCCACCTGTTCGTCGCCAGCCCAGGCCCCAGGTGGGCAACAAAAAACCAAACATAACAAGAAGCTCTCAGCAAAACCAGAAGATCAGGGACACTCGACGTTATCCAGCAGGTCAGAAGCATCAGCGCAACCAGTTCCACAGCCAGCGCCAGAGGCAGTGGTAGAGGTAGGAAAAACGGCAGGAAGATTGAAAAATCATTTAGAAATTTGGAAAACCATAACAAAAGACCCATTTTCTTAAGCATTATTAAGGGGTATAAAATCCCTATACATGAACCGATAATTCAAAATTCTCAAGTTTTTGAAGCTGCTAGGTCGGAAATTGCAGAGTTAGATCTAGCTATAAATAATTTGATAAAAATGGGCGCTATAAAATCTTGTAATCAAGCTAGAGGGCAGTTTGTGTCTAGCTATTTTCTGGTACCCAAACCAGACGGCAGTAAATGTTTCATTTTAAATTTGAAACAATTTAATAGGATTATTGAACCAGCTCACTTCAAGATGGAGGACATTCGGACGGCAACCAAATTCATTTATGTGCAACATAGAATTGAAAGATGCTTATTTTTGAGTAAATGTGTCAAGCTCAAGTTATTTTCAAGGTCGTCTATTTGAATTTACCTGCCTGCCGTTTGGTTTATGTACCAGTCCTTTAATCTTTACTAAAATATTAAAGCCAGTGATGCAAATATTAAGGGAACAGGGTATTTTGTCAATCATTTACCTGGATGACATACTAATCATTGCTAATAGTTACAAACAATGTTTAGACAACCTAAAAACAGCAATATATTTATTAGAATCAGTGGGATTCCTAATTAATTATAATAAAAGTTGTGTTACACCAAACACAAGATGTAAATTCTTAGGATTTGTAATAGACTCAGCTGAGTTCTGCTTAGAATTACCAATAGAAAAAAGACAAAAACTAGTCTCCTTAATAGAAAAAATAAAAGCTAAAGAAACTTGTAAAATAAGAAATTTTGCTCATGTTATAGGATCTTTGATAGCAGCTTGTCCAGCTTTAGCATACAGTTGGGGTAATACAAAGACTTTAGAAAGGGAAAAACATCTTGCAGTAATCCTAAATGAGGGTAATTACAATTGCACAATGCGAGTTCAAAATTTTTTACAACCAGAGTTTGATTGGTGGTTGCAAATATTACCCGCAGGAAAAAATCCTATTAGAATGTGCAATTTTAAATTACAAATTTTTTCGGACGCCTCCTTATCGGGATGGAGAGGTGTCTATAATGGAACTTCAACTCGTGGGTTTTGGTCCCAGAATGAAAAAACATTTCACATTAATTATCTAGAGCTTCTTGCAGCTCTTTTAGCCTTAAAATGTTTTGCATCGAACTCTAATAACTGTGAGATATTGCTGAGATAACACAGCGGTTATATCCTATGTTAATAGAATGGGAGGCATAAGATTCCCTCTCCTCAATAATTTAACAAGGAACATTTGGAAATGGGCTGAAGAACGTAATATCTGGTTATTTGCTTCTTAGATTTCCTCAAAAGATAATGTAGAAGCAGATAGGGAATCAAGATAGGTAGACATTAACACAGAATGGAAGTTTACAGATAGTGTTTACAAATTAATTCTAAAACATTTTGGAGTCCCACAAATAGACTTATTTGCCACTAGAATTAATGCAAAATGCGAAAATTACTGCTCATGCCGTAGAGATCCGGGGTGTAAAGTTATTGACGTTTTACTATTTGCTGGAGCTCTGTTTTTTCTATGCCTTCCCTCCTTTTTCTCTTATATTAAGAGTGTTAAGGAAAATTATAACTGACAAAGGTTCAGGTGTTGTGGTTGTACCGTTCTGGCCTACACAGCCATGGTACCCACTTTTTACCTCAATGCTAGAGGAAGCCCCGTTATACTTTGGCCCATCTAGTAAATTATTAACTTCTCCTTGCAGATCGATGAAACACCCTCTGTCGTCGAAGCTTACACTAATTGCAGGGAAGTTATCAGGAAATCTTATCTAAACAGGAATATTCCAGAAACGATAAACATACTATTGTCTTCATTAGCAACTTCGACTATAAAACAATATAATACATCTTTAAAACATTGGTGGGATTTCTGCATGAAGGAAAATCACGATTCCTTCAAAAGCTCCTCCAAAGTTGTTATAGCGTTCCTAACTGACAAATTTAACAGTGGTGCTTCTTATGGCTCTATAAATAAATTCGGATAGATCAGCAGTATCTTTAATTTTAGAGGGAAACTTGTCGAACGATAGAATTGTTAAGAAATTTTTTAAGGACATCTTTAGATTGAGACCAACAGCAATGCTAAAACCTGGGACACAGGGTTGGCATTAAAATTTGCTGCTAAATTATACCCTTTGGAGACGTTGGATCTCAAACAACTAACAGAAAAATTAATAATAATTTTGGCTCTGGCTACGGCTCACCGAATACAGACTTTATCCCTAATCAATATAAAAAATATATTTTTTTCTTCAGAGGGAGTGGAAATTAAAATAGTCGACTTAATAAAAACGTCGGCACCAGGACGAGCACAACCTTTATTATATTTGCCCCTTCTATTAGAAAAACCAGAATTATGTCCGGTCCAGACTATTAAATTCTATTTAAAATATACAGAAAAAATAAGAACTACAGACAGGTTGTTCATTATGTTAAATAAACCTCATTCTGAGGTAACACCACAAACACTTAGCAGGTGGATGAAATCTGTGTTGGCCAAATCTGGTTTGGACATAAAAGTATTCTCTGCACATAGCACCAGACAATCAGCCACCTCATGTGCCTATAGAAAAGGGGTTAATATTCAAGATATTCGTCGAACTGCTGGTTGGACTAAAAATTCATTGATTTTTGAAAATTTTTATAACAGACCAATAATAAGCACAGGAGCTAATTTTGCGTCTGCGGTTTTGACCGAATAATATACTATATATTATTAACATTGTGTTTAAGTATTGTTGTTAGTTCAAGCTGTTTGTCAGTATTATTAATTATAATGTTCCTTTTTTCTTGTTAAAGTTAAGATTGTTTTTTCGTTATTACTAATTATGGAGTTTGATTGTTTTCATTCTACAATAAATATAAGTTAAATTGCAACATGATCTTTGAACATCTACAACTTATTAATTATTGAAGAACGAGGCCTGTAATATAATTAAACGATCAAACGAACTTACCTTAAGTGAAGTTCGATCGTAATTATATATAAGGCCTCGTTCGAAATAATTACATCCCAACCCAAAATTTTATTTGAAGAATTTAACCCTAACCCAATGACGCAATTTAAAAAACTTTAAAGTTACGAATTTAGGAGACGAGTGCGTAGGTAAGGTAGGTAGTTTTCACCTTGCTATAAATGTGTGGCCACCAGGCGGAAAGTAGCGGTACTACAACTTATTAATTATTTCGAACGAGGCCCTATATATAATTACGATCGAACTTCACTTAAGGTAGGTTCGTTTGATCGTTTAATATTACAATACAAGATTTAGGATAGATCTTGGTAAAATTACATTAGGCGGTTATATTAAAGAACATATTCTATTTAATACCTACTTAATTAAGATGCAGTTATTTAATTTAATAGCGGTTACATTGCGGAGTAGTTATATTAGATGCAATCGTTTGTATGGACTGTGTTCTTAATCTTAAATTTGTACTTAATCATTAGTAGATACATGTACTGTAAAACAACTCTGAGCTCAATTTAAAAAAATGGTAGAAATGCATAGTGATCTGAGGGTTGCATTGTGTGTTGCCTATTTAAAAAAAATTAGGCTCGGAGTTTTAAAATGGGCACTCTGTATAGGCCATACAAATAGAAATTTTGTTAATAGGTACAACGAACACGTACGTTGTTACAAATACAAACACCCACATAAATCTAATTATGCTAAACACTTACTAAAACACAATCCTTTAATGACATCTAATAACACTGTAAAATGTTTACACTTTTGTAATGATAAATATAAATTAGACATACCTACTAGAAGCTTTTGAAATTCAGAAACATTTAAAAATTGTACCGATAATG
Source organism: Ctenicera cuprea (assembly GCA_958336395.1). Taxonomy (NCBI): domain Eukaryota; kingdom Metazoa; phylum Arthropoda; class Insecta; order Coleoptera; family Elateridae; genus Ctenicera; species Ctenicera cuprea. The sequence goes on from OY284487.1 coordinate 63,088,012, forward strand.
AATGAGCAAATTGATCTCGTAGATTCACCTCTATTGGAGAAGTTCTAATGTTGCTATAACAACACTCACTATTTACTTTTTAATATAACCTTTGATAATGGCATGTAAATATGTCGAAATACGTATAAGGTTAAAGTATTTTATGTAAACTCAATATAAAATTAAGATTTTGATTGTTGCTGTCACTACCTTGCATTAATGTATCGATAAAACTTTTGCTGCAACAACGGACTCAAAAGGGTTTTGTTTGACTACAATGGAAAAGGGTATTTTTTAATTTATAAATTTTTACTGAAATGAGGAGTGAAAAAGTTATAGTGTCTTTATGACTCAAAATAGTCCCATTTTGAGTAGTTCAGATGTGTTTTGTTAAAGCATTCACAGTAAAAAATACATTTTACTTTCATGAGAGATTATGAACTTATTTGTTAGATTATGATGAAAAGTGGAATAATTTCTGTTTACCTATATTTAAAAAAAATGACGAATAGTATTAGATATTTAGATAAGGTACAAAAAAAGGGGTGGGAGTACCTGACACATATTGGATGAAGTGTTGAACTTCAATTTGGACTTACAAAAAACTGTTTTTTTATATTGGTAAGTTTAATGTAATAAATTAATTAAAGACATTATGTTTCCATGTTTATGTGTTAATTTATTACTTCTTTTTTTTCCTTGTTATTTATATTACAATAATGTTTTGAATAATAATTTTTTCACGCTACCGGCAGTGTAAGTAGGCCTTACATCCATAGCTACAGGGATCGTAAGTGGCTGATAACATTCGTGTACTAGTTACCCTTGACGACGGAACTTAATAGTGTCACTTACATTCCTAGGAAAATAATGTTGATTTTAACTGTTCGTTGATATGGTAACAAACACAGACAACTTAGAATAATGGAGCTTTTAAAAAAAAATTCCAATGACAGCTGTCAAAACGAACTTTTAATAATATGATTAAATTTCTACCTGTAGGCCTACTTACATTGCCGGTAGCGTGAAATATTTAATAAGTAACACGGAATGTATCGACTAATAACATCCTCGACAGGCGACAAGCTTCGGCTTCGCCTCAGCTGGTATTCGCCTACCTCGGATGTTATTACGTCCTTACATTCCTTGATACTTAAATAACTATTAATTTAAACACAATACTGAAATTTTTTACACTGATTTTATTTATTGTTTCAATTTTGTTATGCTTGAAATGTACATTTATTTTTATACGGTAGGTAGTTATAGTTCTTATTTTTGTAACATTTATATTAACTTTTATATATAGATAAATCTTGAATTATCTTCTTTGCATTGGATTAATTAAGCTATCATTTCTGTTTAAATGTATTTATATTTTTGTGCAATGCTATAGGGTGTCTCAGCTAAAACTCCCCAACCTTAAAACTTCGTTATTTGAAGAGTTACGGTTTTAAAGGTTATTACAAAATATTTTAATCCAAATCGACAATGAAATGTATTGCCGTTTTTAAATTATACCAATTTTAAAATTTGTTTCTAATTTTGTGATTTTAATTATGTATTCGTTATCAAAAATTTTGGATTTATGTCAACTTTTAGGGGTCTGTGAAGTTGGCAGGTTAATAAAAGCATCATGGCCATATGATATCCATTTTTTGCTTTAAAACATTTCTCTAAGTTTATCTTAATTTGGTTCGCTGCATGTATATGTTAAAAGTTACAAATAAGAAAGTTGGTCGTTCAGTAAAAATTTCACTACATCGAAAGCAGAAATTAGTTTCTTTAGGGAAAAAATAATTTTTATCGAATTTTAAAACGAGATCATAGTCAGCGCCAATACATATGCTTCTAGGTTAGGGCTGGAGGAAGAGAAACCTCATGCGCAGTTAGGCTACAAAAAGCGGGGGCCAATGAAACAGCTCTACTATCGCTGAAAATACCAATACGTTGGTTTTTCAAGGACTGCATTTGAACCACGCATTATCACTTCCGCTTGGTGGTGAGTTTGTCTAGTGGTATACTTTGGAGAAGGTTTAGATCGTTGAATATAACTCTGGCGCCGCGCCGGTTTCATGCCTTGTTTTGGATGTATCAGTAAAGATAGATATATGTGGATGATGGGTTACCCAGCATTCACATATACTCTAAAGTGTCGATTAAAGGTATACTTGAGAGGGAGGCACTCAACTACCGTACCGAGAAGAAAACTTTTTAAAACTGTCTTATCAAAGATGTGTGTCTGCCACCCACACCTTTTGTATACCATAGCCCCCTAAGACGTAGCGTCAAGGTAGTCCTTACAGCTGATTTATTACCTATGCACATACTTTTAAACAAAAAAAAATCAAGTCCATATTCCAAGTACTTCTTGAGATATTACGTAATATTTGCTTAAAAAACGCTTAATTTAAAAAGTAGCGATTTGAAAATTTCAATAAAAAAGTTTGGTACCGGTCAAAAAAGTAGTAAATTTCTATTTTGAATAGCAAATAACGTACTCAGTAAGAATATGTCGTTTTGATTTAGTTACACGCCGCCAAAATAAAATGTTTAAGATTTCACCGTCTAATTGGATTTTTTGGAAATTTTAATAATTTCTAATTTATATTATATATATTATATTTTTTAAAAGGACTTTTAATTCTGCGTTTTATCCTAGAATTTCAAAGAAAAATATTTAGCCATAACAAAATGGCGGATTTTAAACAAATGGACTCACTCAATTCAAAATTGTTTTGATTTCTTTTCCAGGGTCGAGTGACACCTCATTTGAAAGGTCTTTTAGTTCTGCTCTGATCCTAGAGTTCCAAAGAAAAATATTCAGCCATAACAAAATGGCGGATTTTAAACAAATGGACTCACTCAATTCAAAATTGTTTTGATTTCTTTTCCAGGGTCGAGTGACACCTCATTTGAAAGGTCTTTTAGTTCTGCTCTGATCCTAGAGTTCCAAAGAAAAATATTCAGCCATAACAAAATGGCGGATTTTAAACAAATGGACTCACTCAATTCAAAATTGTTTTGATTTTTTTATGCAGGGTCGAGTGACACCTCATTTGAAAGGTCTTTTAGTTCTGTGTCTGATCCTAGAGTTCCAAAGAAAAATATTCAGCCATAACAAAATGGCGGATTTTAAAGAAATGGACTCACTCAATTCAAAATTGTTTCGATTTTTTTTATCCAGTAGTCCACTTTTTCATTTGCAGTACTAAATTTCCCAGAAATATCTCAGGTGGCTGGAAATAATATTGAAAACGTTATGTTCCAACAAGACGGTGCGCCGTCTCATTATTATAGGCCTGTTTCTGACTTTCTCAACGGACATTTCCTTGGAAGATAGATTGGTTGGCGGGGGCCTGTAGAATAGCCGGCTTCCTCCTCAGATTTAACTTCCTTAGATTTTTTTCTATGGGAATATCTGAAATCGAAAGTGTACAGAACCCGTCCAGAAACAATTGAAGAACTGGAGCAACGCATTACAGAAGTTTGCAGAAATATCACTCCAGAAACTTATGAAAATGTAAGGCAGGAATTTCATAACCGACTTTTTATGTGCCAAGAAGTAAATGGTAAACATTGCGAACACTTAATTTAATTAATTTTTGCTTTAATTCTTAGTTTTTTTTAATAGACTTCTTTATATTCAAACATTGTCATTTTGTTATGACTGAATATTTTGCTTTGAAACTCTATGATCAGACGCAGAACTAAAAGACCTTTCCAATGAGGTGTCACTCGACCCCCTTTTCCTTTAAAAAAAATTCACATAAGCGCCCAGTCGCCATTTTGGACGATACAAAATTTTATTATAGGCTGAAAAATAGTATTTAATTTCCCATTACAGCACACCAAATTTTGTGGAAAAATATCAAGTCGTTCAAAAGTTAGTTGGGGGGGGGGGGGAGTTACTTTATAGACACAGTGTATATTAAAATCATATGTCTTGAATGATATACTGTTTATTTGTGGGGTGTATAAGCAAAGCCACAAAATAAACTCGTTTGGAGATGTGCCAGTGATGACACAACTAAACAGTGATCACTTCAGTTTGCATCTAAGCAACCTCACTTCCGTTCTAGCATTCGCGTGGTTACTCCTCCGCAAACAAGTTTCAGTTCAAAAATGCGTCAAGTCTCAAATTTTTTTTTCTAAGATCCGAAACTGGAAACTTAAGTTAAATATGTATTTTTGATATAATTTTTTCTTGCAATTTCCAAAATCTTCTTCTGCCTCTCATTATAGGCAAACAAGCTGTTTGGTACCCGCAGATAATAACAACATAATATGATAGAGGGCGCTAACGCAAATCGAAAGCTTTTGTTGCACATTTTTAGAAACATAATAGGCAACTGTTTTTAAAGTATGAGAAAGTCCAAACAAAATGCTTCCCCAATTTTGAAAACCAATTGTAACAGATGATCTCTTTCCATTGTGATACATTACTTTGGGCGCATTGCCATGATTTATTTGTTAATAGGATTCAGATCTTAAAATCTTATTCCCATAATGAGGGATAAATCTCGGGAACGAGCTGGCCATGGCACGTCTTTAGAGCAAAAAATAAAATGTTCTTGAACAATATCAAGTAGAAAAGCCATACTTATTCTTGACTAGGCAATTATGTTTGTGTAGTCTGCTGTGATCATCACTATTTTACCATCTTTGCTTTCAAATTAGCAACTCCCACGACATAGCGCATCAAACAATCTGCTTTAGAGAATAGCAACTTCGACGTTCATCTGAATTTCTCTGAATTCATTTGCGGACTTTTAAATATACAATTTTTTTCAATAATCACCTTAAATTGCAAAGTTTCTTGGTTATTTTTAATCATTTTCAATTTTCAACAAAAATTATGTTCTGTAAATACTCTAAAACTGTCAAGATTATTGTTATGTTACTCACCAACAACCAGATAATTCCCTTAACATCTGCTGAAACGTTCTACTCGTATCTGTAGTACTTGGAAATAAATAAACTCATACAATTAAGCTGAAAGAAATATCCAAGATGACGTTTATGACCACTAAGCATTTCTTATAGTGCAAAAGCTCGTGTACAACGATACCATGCATGCGAATCATGTGGAACTTACCGAACACGAAACATAGCATGTGTTTACGTTTATGTTTACGTGCAGACAATCAGATAATTTTGCAGTTACAAAATTTTTACTGAATTTTAATACCGTTATTAATGATAGTCGCTAAATGGGCCTTTTAATGTTTGAATTTTATTTCTTTGTGTTTAAAAAAAAAACACTACTTGGCTCCAAATAACAATCTTATTGCCATTTATTTATTCAAGATCGTTAATATAATTTTGCAGATTCCTCCACTGTAGCCTCAAACACGTATTATATTGCTATTATACTATCTTATTTTTGAATACTTTCAATATGATTCAAAATACCTCTGTCCGTTTTGTTATCGAATTTATTTAACTAGAAAACACTATTTTCATTCAATAAGACTCGTTTTCTTTTTCTTTTCTTTCACAAATCCAAAATTGTGCGTCTCTGTTTACAGGACCAGCCGTAACTAACCAAAATTCCACTTTCTTATTTTCCTCTTCCCTTGATCTGCCATTTTTTTAAACTTATAATTCTCATGATCAACGAGTGTTCCATTTTGCATTTCCAAAGTATCAAAATGTCATTTAAATCTATAACCCCCAAAAATGACATTTAACTATGGACAATTAACATAAACAATAATCGTACCAATCTGATTGTGTTCCTCGATCTTTCAGTGAAGACGAACTCCACAGATGTTGGAAAATATAAATGATAAAAAATAACCACGTTGTTTGAATTTCAAACAAAAAAATATACCAAGAATATGCATCCCTGAATTTAAAACTTTAAATAACAATAACCTTCAGTCTTCACAAGTCTGTGATTGTAAAATAAAATGCAACAAGCATTCTAAAGAGTGCCATCAAGAAATTGCAATACTACAGTCCAAACAAACCAGCTTCAAGATATCATACCGGGTGAGGCAATAGTGCTAGGGAGTTCGATAGCTCGTACACCGTTACAGATAAAAAAAAATTTCTAATGCAGATGTAAACTGTGAGTAAATGCCCATACCGCATTTGAAAAAAGCTTAATGTTTTTAAATAAATATTGCTGAATATTGTACTTTTTGCTCAATAAATCAAAAGTGGTGACAAATACCCATAAGAATGTGCATACAAAAAATGTTGGGTATTTAATTCTACATAACATAGTTAAAAAATATACAGGGTGTTCTATTTGAAAAAGTTGAGAAGAATAACTTGAGAAGTTCTCAAAATTTGAAAATTAATTTTGAACACGGTGGCTCTACGATATTTAAACAAGAGCACTCTACAACCTCCTACAATAAGGTCCTTACTTAATTTCGTCTTCAAAGCTGCGGCCGCGAAAGTGGTGAATTGTTAAGTGGAGTAACGTAAATATCAATTTTTTTGAAAAAAATATTACTTCTAAACCGGACATTAGATGGCGCTAATATTTTAGATATGAATGAACATCCTAAGAGAAGTGTTAAATACGCAAAATATTCAGGGCTTTATATTAAAAAAAATTACCTTAAGCGTTCCACACTTTTTTGTAACACCCTGTATATTTGAAAATAATTTCTATGTATGCGCATTACTCACAGTTTACATCTGCATTAGAAAGATTTTTTTATCTGTTACGGTGTACGAGCTATCGAACTCCCACGCACTATTGCCCCACCCGGTATACAAAGCTACTGCTTAGAACAACAGTTAGGGCTGATACTCCATTCAATGGATTGACTTATTTCTAAGCTGTAAACACATGAACGTTTTATAACCACTACAAGATAACTTATAATATTCTAAACATAGTAATAAAATACTCATACTAGTTTAATCGCTTAGTCACCCAAATACCAATCCGCAGAGCACTGAAGGGGTGCCGTAAAGCTATTAACAACGTGCAATGGGCAAATGTTTCGGAAATTGCCTCGGAAACGATTCTGATGAACTGAATGCTTGATTTGCGTTTATTTGCATATTGATTCATTTTGATGGTTTCTATCGCTCATAGAAATTCGACAGCAATCATCTAAAACACATATTTCGATATTTATGACATTTGCAGTGTTAATAAGGCATATGACTTTGTTATACCTGTAGATATCTTAAAAATTCTATAATATACAGGGTGTATTAAAACATGCGGCTAATAATTACAATTCGCAATTCTACGTAGAAAAACAAGCAAAAAACTCGAATACAATTTTAGCGTTAACTCTTTGATTAAGGAGTTATTAATGCTCAAACTTTGAAATTTTTTTCGACTATGGTTGAGAAATAGATTTAAATAGTATCAACAACACATAATTCAACAATTAAAATAAGTAATCAAATATAAATTATAACATTTTGGTAATTAGTTTACTTATAATTTAATATTTAAGAATGCAAAATCTTCGCGATTAATAGTTTTGGAAGACGTTGCAACTATGCATTATAAGCTGGGTTTATTTTTAAAATGTAATAATAAAAAATTCATAACTGGATGTATTATTGACGGATTGATTTTGACACTTATAAAAGTCACTTTTCTTTTCGTAAAACCTGCTTCACTCATTATTTATTAGTTATTCCCTGTTATTATTGTTCTAACTTACTTTGTTCCTTGTTTGATTCTTCAGTTTTGTGTTTTTGGTTTTGGGAAAAAACATGGCATACAGTTTTCCTGAATACGCAGATATGTATTTGATATTAGGCGAATGTGGCGGTAATTGTCACCGAGCTTCAAATTTATATGCCGAACGTTATGTAAATAGGAGACATCCTAATGCTCATGTTATTGAAAGACTAGATCGCCGCTTAAGAGAAACAGGGAGAATGGAACCTATGCAGGGAGTTGGTGGAGGGCGACCACGACATGTATTACAACCCGAAATAGAAGAAAACATCTTACAGGTATTTGAAGACGAACCTCGACAAAGTATCCGTTCTGTAGCTCGAAGACTTAATATTAGCCATACTGCTGTACATCGAGTGTTAAGAGAAAATCTCTTACATCCGTTGCACTTCCAGCGAGTCCATGGGTTGCTTCCGGAAGATTATCCGCGACGGATTGTGTTTTGCAGATGGTTATTACGGCAACACGCAGTCAACCCGGCTTTCATTGAAAACATTTTATGGACGGATGAAGCCACATTTACCCGTAACGGAATGTTTAATATGCGCAATATGCACCACTGGGCCGATGAAAACCCTCATGTCTTCCATCAAACTAATCACCAGTTTAGATTCAGCGTCAATGTATGGGCTGGAATTATCGGAAATAGACTAATAGGGCCACACATTTTGCCTCGTCGATTAAACGCCGAAAATTTTGTCAATATTTTGAACAACGATTTACCGGGATTATTGGAGAAAGTACTATTACTTGTCAGGAGAGATATGTGGGCTCAGTTAGATGGAGCTCCAGCCCACTGGGGGCTTGAAACTAGGGATGGTTAAATCAAAACTTTCCAGAGCGGTGGATCGGGCGTAATGCTCCGATACCATGGCCCGCAAGAAGTCCCGACCTAAATGTCCTAGACTTTTTCTTTTGGGGCTTCTTAGAAGCTCATGTTTATCAAGTAGAAATTGAAACCGAAGAACAACTTATTGAACGGATAAATAATGCAGTTAGAGAAATAAACAATCGTAACATGCTGCAAAATCTAATACCAAACATTCTTACTCGGTGTACCAAATGTGTAGAAGTTGCAGGTGCTCATTTTGAACAGCTATTGTAACCAAAAAAAGCTATTAATTTAAATAAAACGCATTCAATCTTGATTTGTCAATTATTTCAATAATTTTAGAGGATATCCATGAAAAGCATGAACACATACTTGATTTAATTGCAGAATCACAAACATATACGATCAAGTGTAACTAAACGCATGTCTCTTAGCTTTAAATTGTTCAGCGTTGCCAAATTAAAAAAACCTTTAAGTGCTTATAATTTAAAGACTCTTCGTCTAAGACCAAATTGGTGTTAAAGTTTTTTGTTTGTTTTTCAACGTAGAATTGCGTGCGGTAATTATTAGCCGCACGTTTTAATACACCCTGTATTATAGTTTCAATAAAATGTTCGTTGATGAAGGTTATAACCAATTTTCCTACGTTTATTCCCGATATTCTAAATTAAAGGGACGCACATAAAGCACGAGAAATTTCATAATTTAATTATACGAAAGATGGTAGAAAAATTAAACCTGAAGATGACCAGGTTGCTATAATTTTAAATATTAGTAACGAAATAATGTCGTCGAAAGTTTATACACAAGATCACTAAGCTTATTCAATATTAACAATTTTATTTTTAAATTTGTCTGAAAAGAAGAGCTGTTTGATCTTGAAAAAGTAATATCTAATATAATTTTTAGAAAATCTAATAATAACCAAAAGTTACGTATAAGGAGAAAAAGATATTGTACGTCGTTTTAGTGAACATTAAGCTATGTAAAATGCGAGTCAAAAGAAACTATTTTAAGGTCACGTTGCCAATATTATGAGTCGAAAAGAAAATAATTTATAAGCTTTTGACAGTTAATCATTAAACCGATGTAACCTTATAAAAAAAGTCTAAATTTACGCGTTGGAGTGTAGTTCAAAAGGGTGTTGTATCAAAAAATACTTTACATAAAGTTTTTGTGGTAAATTCTTACATACCTTTGTGTATATACTTAAAATATTTTTTTTACCAATGTTTTAAGAGCTATCCGCGATCCTTATTTTTTTTAAATACCACTGTGTGACGAACTTAGTTTGTGCTGCAAAAATTATTTTTAGTTTAGATCTATCAGTTTTCGATTTAAGCGCAAACTAAATAGGTGGCTAGAGTAGAAGTAGTTCCCTTATAAAAGCTGCTCCGCTCTAAAAAAAATTGGATTTTCTTATTTGAACTTTTGCTGAGCTCACTTATCCTCCAGATCTGGTCAGGCCATATTGCTAACTGCAAGTTGGTAATATTTCCAGAAAACCCGTCAAATGAGTTTGAAACTTATTTAAAACCGTGCTGTATTTGACTGCTAACTTGAATATTGTAGCAATCGAAGTTTATTAGTTGTAAAATACAGAAATAAGTCAAACAATTCCTAGGGCGGTATCTTAATACACCTCAGTGATATACTTGACTATGGGAGTTCAGAGACGTATAACTCCCGCAAATAAGTCACAAGTTCCGTATAAATTAATTTTATTTTTATTAACGTCCGCGAGTGGCTTAATTGCAACTTAAGAAGTTTTATTAAAAATTGGTAAAAGATTGTTCACGTTACTGGATTTACTAATGTTTTTTCCGCCTCTGTGTTAAACGATGCAAATTTAATATTGGTACATTTTTAATAAGTAAACATTTTTCTGTAGGTGTAAAATGGCAGAAATTTAGTACCTTACAGGCTCAGCGATTTCGCCCAAGGATCCCGGACTATTAGATGCATACGAAAAAACATAAGAGTGTAGAAACCTGTATCAACGGGTATAAGCAACAAAGCTACAATTAAACCCTATGAAATTAACTAACTGAAGTAACAAAAAATAAAATTACCTTGGGTATTGGGGCCCTGCTAATAATATGAATAAAAGCTTCCCATATACAATAAAGGGTTTAAAATTACAGAATTTTAAGATTCAAGAGGCCGTGCGGTTTCAGCCAAAGTCCAAAAAAATTCAATAAGGTCTCTGAGACAAGATTAACCAAAAATCCTAAACTCTAACAATATTTCGTCTCATAGATGTAAGGAGTTTTTTCTGATTAAGCTATCGGAATATTTTTACTAATTACTAGACTAAACCACTAAAATATTGGAAGATGTATAACGGGTCACCTAACTACCAGGAGTAAAACTGGCTAGAAATTGAACTGTAACAATCTCTGTCAAGTGAGCATAATGTGCACCGTTTCGATTCATTGACGTGCCACGTATACAGCAGCCTCTAGAGTTATACTCATGTAAGCTTTCTTTTGGAATGGAGTTTAATAGTAGGACTATTAACGTTGAAAAAGAAATAGATTTTTTTTGTGCTTCAAAAAAAAATTGCATACGCACAAGTTTTATGCTTCGGGATGTTACATTATAATCATATAACAATGTTCAGCTTTTTGTGTATACGAAATGACTTAGTGTGTTATCAAAATTCTAGAAAACGGCGGTATTTAAAATTTTCGTTTTGTTCGTATTGTTTAAACACTGAAGAAAATAATAACAAAATATACATTTTGAAGCAGAACGCTTTTACGTAAACCAAAAAAACCTTACAAAAGAACATTTACAATTGTTCTATGCGATGTGATTTTATTTCATACAAATACCAATAGTAATTCTGTACAGTTCCAACCTCTTTGTGGAATTCATCAAACCTCCAATATTTCAAAGTAATATTATTGAAGCAAATACGCGAATACGCCAACCACAATATCGCTTAGTTCTGATTTTAGATTTCCAACTGATTGTCAGACGCTTACAAAGTAAGGTCTTCTAAAAGGAAGGTACGTCAATAAAATGCGCGTATAATTTTCCGAGATTGTGCCGAATGTGTGTCACGAATTGTTTTTGTTTCTTGAATTGTGTTGAAACAAGAAGCACGCTTTTTGTTCGCGAAAAGGAAATCTTTCTTTGTGACTTCCTTCAAAATCAATACAAGGATGCTTACAGCGAGATCTCCCAATTCTAACAAAAGGATACACAGAGCCGACAAGAATGAAATGTGCACCTCGAGACGAAGGCGGTCTGAGGCAAAGTCACGTCGATTACACTTCTCCATAATGGATGAAGGTGGATTTCCCAGGACAATGTACGGTGGACACGGTATAAATTATGCCCGTTTGCAATGTTCATATGGGCCAAGTCCCGTGACTTATTCACGTCCATCAGGGCGATTTGCGTTTTGTTTGTAGCGTTTCAATTTGGGTTGCGGTACGCGGTAATTAAAGGGTACGAGAAAATCAAATTGAGTGATAATTCTGTTTTGCCACATGCAGAGAATGTAGCCACCACCGAGCATATTTAAATGCATTGTGTTGTTATACGCAGTATGATTTCAAATAACCACCGCTTTCCTTTGATATGATTCATATTCTGTTTGAATTTACGCACGGTTCGTTAATTTTGTTGGAAATGCAACCAATGAATCCAATTGTTTTAACTGCTATTCAAACCTATGCGAAATTTTAATTCTCTTATTGCTTTTCATCTTACCAAATCACATTTTCACGGATACCAAACTGGGTTAGCCGTCACTGGGTAACACTATCTTAATTAAACTCAAGTTAAAATTAATGGTGTAGCTTGGAAGAATTATTTCTATGGTACGGGTATTTTACGTTACAGAATTTGTAAAATCAAATATACGACGGCGTACAACAAATACTTTTATATGGAATATATCAATCTGTCAGTAAGCTCCTGATATTTATTTCAGATATGAATATTTGTATAGAAGCACAGGGAAATTGCACTTGTGAGAATTTGCTGTTTATTGAAGTCACCTATTTTATTTCTTGAAGTCTTCTGCATTAGTAAAAATATATTGAATGTTCTGTATATAATAGAGGCAATCTTTACTGTAAATCTGCTTTAAATTGTTATTCCCGATTTGGTCAGCGGATGTTTGTAAACTTTAAGCTATATTTTTTTAGAATTAATCTTTTCATCAATCTCAAGAATTAAATAACCAAAACCGGTAAACGTTCTGTTACCATGGATATTAAATGGAGTGAAAACCAAGCGTTTCTGTAAGAGGTTTTCAAGGTATTTCTCCAGTCAGCCACTTAAACTATCGTTCGGGATGAGAAACACCCCCTTTATATATTTTAACACAACAGGTCTTAAAACCCCAAATCTTAGTGGACCTGCATATATTTTCATTTTTTCCTCCCCATTGCATTTTCTCTCCAGTTTCTGATGTTGAGCTTGTGGAGGTATTTTCCCACAATATCTATTCATTTACTCTCTGGTCTTCCTCTTCTTTTTCTGGCTCTTATTCTCTCTTCCAATATTGTTTTTGTTGCACGATCTTTTGGGAGTCTAAAACCGTGTCCTAACTATCGGATTCTGTAGGACTACTATTGAATTACCATATTGTGTCATCAGTTCAGTATTTATTCGTCTTTCCTATTCATTATTCACTCTTTTCCCTCCAAAGATTTTTCTTAGGATTGTCCTTTCCCATATTTCCAGCCGACCGACTTGCAGCATTTTTATTTACATCTTTATAACACCACTGCACTGGTCTAATTACAGTCTAATATACTTGCGCTTTTGCATTCCAGGATGTATTCTTAAATTTTAAAATTTTCTGCATGGCGCCCGCACTTTTACTACCTCTTATTAGCCTTTCTTGTATTTCTGGGATTTTGTCTTTTTAATCGACAGCACGACACTAAGATACTTGAAACTTTCCACTTTTTTACTGCTAAACCTTGCTGCTAACTGCACTGATTATTACTAAGTTTTCATCCGTTTCTGCACTAACTCCTCTCATTACCACGTACATGCGGTTTTCTTCATTAATTTGAAGCTTTTTTTTGTCTTGCAACTCTTCTAGTCTTCTTACGACCTATATAAATTAGTGTTTAGTCCTTGCTATTATTGCAATATCATTGGCATATGCCAAATACTGATGTTTATGGTGGAAAATTGTACCATGTATATATATTATGTTTTGCTTTTTTTTAATAACAAACTTAACAAAATTATTGATGTTAGATCGCCTTGCCTCAATCTTGGAGTAGATTTTTTGTGTACTTCAGAGAGACAAACTGCTCGGTAATTTGCACACTGTATTGTGTTTCCTTTTATATGTATCAAGATTATAATATTCCCCTCCCAATTCTTTAATATACTAACACTATTCCAAGTCATGTTACATATTTTTGTTAGATGCTTGACTTATTTCGGTCCACTATACAGAGTGCCCATTTTAAAACTCCGAGCCTAAATTTTTTTAAATAGGCAACACACAATGCAACCCCCAGATCACTATGCATTTCTACAATTTTTTTTTAAATTGAGATCAGAGTTGTTTTACAGTACATGTATCTACTAATGATCAAGTACAAATTTAAGGTTACTTTAATGACTCAAATTTAATATTTGACAACATTAACTACAATAATTTAGTAGGAACATAGTACAAAAACTAAAGAAGCAGGTGTTCAAATTGCCTTCCCCCTTCGATTTCGCAGAGTATAATATTCTTCTACGCATCGAACCTCTAACACGAGCTAACATTTCCGGCGTGATAGAGCGACAACATTGAATTATCCTTTCGCGTAGATGTTCTTCATTTCGAATGGGCACTTTATAGACATCATTTTTTACTTTGCCCCACAAAAAGAAGTATAGCGGAGTCAAATCGGGGCTACGGGCAGGCCAAGGATGCAATGCACCTCGTCCAATTACGCGTCCCTCAAAACAATGGTTAAGATAATTTCTCACATCCCTATGAAAATGCAGAGGTGCACCATCATTTAAAAACCACATGCTATTTCGTACGTTTTGAGGAACTGTTTAGAGGAGAGCCGGTAGTTCCATTAAAGAAATGTGGACCTATTACAAAATCGCCAATAATACCGCGCACCACACATTAAGAGAATAAATTCTCTGAAAATGAGTTATCCTGATCCAGCGGGGATTGTCTTGGGCGTAATAGTGGCAGTTATGTCGATTAACCATGCCGTTGTTTGAAAACCTCGCTTCAAATTCCGCATTGCCGTTTAATTGCCGTCTAAGAAATTGACAATACTGAACACGATGCTCATAATTCCTATCTTCAAGATGGTGTGTGGTATAAACATGGTAGGGGTGAAATTTGTATGAATATTTTTTTAAATAATATTTAACCAGTTCAGCAATCTAGTGCTATTCATGGTTTAGTTAGCTTAGTTTACATTTGACACTATTGACATATCGGGATTGCCTTAATGGCTAACCCGTTCACTACTTTTATTGCTTTAATATTGTATTACACCACTGTTTATTCATTCACTATCACTGCTATCAGTTGAAAGAAGGTCTTGGGTCAGTTTACGTTTAAGGCGCTGATGTATATTCTTTGTTCCTAGGTTGTAATGAGTTGCTCCCGCACATTTGTTTATTTTTTGAAAAATGTTCTTGCTGTTTTTCTGATGAACTGCTCGATGGTTAGAATGTTTAGTTCGGTGTGTAGTTGTTGATTTCTTACATACCATGGCGAGTTCGTAGCTATTCGTAATACTTTATTTTGCAGAACCTGGATCTTCCTGAGATGCGTCGATGAAGCTGATCCCCATGTGCAGCATGCATACACTTAAGAATATTGAAAACAGAACCTTTGCTAATGTTTAAGGCATTTGCAATCGCTCTTTGACTTGTATGGGGATTATCCGTAACCATTTCAATTAAAGCTACTTCGTTATGTTCAACCGTAACTTGCCGTGCCCCTACTTTTGGTTTTGAAAATTGACCATACTCTAGTAAATTCAGAAGACGCATTCTAAATGTTTTGTCTGTTGGAATTCGTCTACCTCGAAAGCGTTGCGCATACAAGTACTGGCAGCACTCGCATTTTTGCGACATTCACCCAGAATTAGAAGCATGTCCACTTTGTCAGCGTTGGAATACATTTTGCACCAAAGATTAGTGATCGATAATCTTTGTTTTGCACCGTTCGAGTAATGTGGCTTAACGAATTTGATTAGTAAACTGTCAAGTTAATGCAAACATAATTGCCCTGATCTTAATTATAGAAATATTTTGTATTAAAATAATAGTCGGCAGTGACTTGTATTGTGTGTTGCCTATTTAAAAAAATTTAGGCTCGGAGTTTTAAAATGGGCACTCTGTATATTATTAATTTCAGGCATATTTTGTCATTAGCGTCTAGCCCCTTGGGCCACAGCCGATCTTACCTCACATGACTTGCGCACCTTCTCTGCATGCAGCTGAAATGTATGTAAACCACAACATCGTAGTGGTACAGATGGATATGCGGGTGTGTTCGGTCGTGCTACTTTTTTACTGCATAAGTAGTTGCGGGGGTCGAATCTCGGTTGGGACCAAAATTTTTTCTTTATGTTATAGTTTATTTTAAAACACTGTTGTTGCGTTTTGCTGTTTACGCGAGGTTATTTGTTAAGAGAAGTTATATTTTTAAAGAAAAAATACGAAGACAAATTTGCATTCACTCACTGATTGACAGCATACTAACACGCAATTTTGGTAATAAATTTAAAAAAAAGGATTTGTTGTTTACTATTGAATGCAATTTATTAGCAATGAAAGAATCGGCTTTAACAATGCAAATTTCGATGTAAATATCACACTCTCACATATGCGAGCCAATATTACATGATATTGCGCAATTCAGGATTGGCTGAAAGTCCAAGGGGCTAGACTCTAATTATTTCGCCGCTTCCCGCCTTCAGCTTTTTTATGCCTTCTTTTTATTTATTTTTCTTTTATTTCACTTCCTGGTTCTATCTCCTTTATCTCTTTATCTTCTTCTTGTTCATTACTGTTTTTTTTGCTCCGATATTCTATTTTCTCTCAATTTCTCTTCATTGTAGCTTTTACAAGTTTTTAGCACTTCCCTTTCATTTAATACTAAATTGTTTTCATTATGACTAATGCTTCTGACGTTTTTGCGATATTCCTCTCGTACTTTTATTATTATTTTCCAGAATAGTCTACTATTATTCTAGAATTTGTTTTTAAATTCGGTTCCAAATTTATCCAAAGTGACAGCTTTTGCTTCTTGAACCGCAAGTTTTGCTTCATTTCTTCCTTGAATGTATGTCTGCCTGTCTTTATTTCTTTTTGATTTTCGGTATTTCTTCCAGGTTTGCTTCTTCCTTTCTTTCTTTTCTTTTTTTTTCTTTTACAGTGGCACTCTACCATCTTGTTTTTTACTTTCTATTTTGGTTAACCTTTGTGTTAACGCAGATTTCTTCTGCTGTTTGTATTCATTTCACACTTCAATAAGCAATGGTTGCATATTTAATGTAATATACATATTGTCCAAAAAAATAATAGAATACCGCTTAGGCTAAGTTACCTTACCTGAAAAAAAGACCGATGATACCAAATACAACTTAGTCAAACAGTGTCCTAAAGATCAAACAGTCTACTCATGCTTTAATTAATATCTACCAATACCTTTTTTCCGAGACTTTTAGCTTCAAAATAACAGCCGACTTTTTCCCACAAATTTAAAATAAAATTTCTGCAAACCTTTTCGTTAGGCGTCACCAGTAGCGAAAAACTGAAGTTTACTGAAGATCCACACACCTGATATTGTAATACCTCTTAGGAGCTACATCATTGAGCATACATATGATAAGTAACAATTTCTAATGTATACGAAAGTCTAGGCAAAGTCCATTCTTATGACAACTAAAACTAATATAAGCAAACGAAGCAAAATTTAAATTATTTCAGAATTACCACTAATTCCAACAATAGACGCTGTACTGAAATGAGAAGTTAAATAACCCGAATGCACGCTTGCATTACAGTAGAATAACTTAAGCCCCCTAAATCCGTTCTTAAATTCTTTACATTGTTACTAAAACTACTTTTTGATCGAAATGGCATTTTATAATAGATTTTCCTTGTTGTCTAATCTCATTACGTACGTAAATTAATTTACGTAAGTATTGAGGATAGCCGGAGGACGAATTCCACTGAAGCTTATGACAGATATATTCCACCCTAACGTCCATAATCCATCCGTCGTAAAGAGTAACGACATCGTTCAGCGCTCACAGGCAGTTGCGGATTTACGGTAATGTCTCGTAACAGACTTGAATAAGTTAGCTACTCCTTCACTGCCCTAATTTCCTCTACTGCTACCTTACTTTTGAATCTGATCGAGGAGTTTACTGCACACAGTTTACGATTATCCATATAACGGAATGCACTCAAAGGTGCACTTTTACCAAGTAACATTGTTAGATTGTTATTGCCTTTTTACAAAACACATGTACAAAACTTTAAACTCCCAGTTTCATTTTTTTAAATACGATTAATTTATAAAATTGAAAGAATATAAAAATTGTTCAATAAAGGTGCAAAATTAATTTCATAGATTATTTATTGTAGTTTTCGGCCATTACTAATTCAGGTAAGCGTCTAAAAGGAAAACTCTTAAAGGTTTTTCCTCAATGGAAAGTAATTCATAATATCATTCGTCGAAATTCGTAAATTTCTTGTAAAAATTATTAAGGGGGTAACTGCGGATACTTGGAATATTGCGCTTGCGCAGATGAGTTACTGCGTATGCGTATGTGAACCGATAATGAAGTACAGCACGCCTTTTTACTGAACTGAACATGCGTTACTACTAAGTAATCATGCGAATACTTATGATATTGTGCGTGGTCGACATTTTATATTCTTTAGAATAAATATACCCGTTTTTTCTTTATATTGACGCCTTTATTAGTGTTTTAAATTATTACAAACTCTTCTAAATGTAGAAATGAATGCCTGATTGTGATTCCTATTATTGGTGATTGTGTATAGTAGGTCCGGTTAGGTCCTATACAAAAAATTTGTGTTTTTAAAATGTAATTAGTAATTCAGTATCCGTGGGTAATAAGATAATTGTAAGTATAAAGATCTGCAGATATGTGTCCCCTTGAAATCTCTGCTGCAATGCAATTTGTAACCTGATTTGAATTAAGCATGATTGTAATCACTCGTGGCTTCGTTTTCATTATTTACATTATACCTCTGTCTGAAGAGTCGTATTTGGTACTGAACTGCCTCGGATCCTGCTGTAAGTAAAAGTCTAGCCCAATGAAAGGGTTGCGTTAGGACGACATAAATGCTTCCTGCAGAGACTGATGTGAGAGTACCGGGCTAAGCTAAAACTGAAAGAAAAACGCAAACAGCTCAGCAATGCAGCAAGAAAACGCTTCAAATCGTTTCTACCGAAAGGTGCTAGAAGAGGCAAAAGTACTGATAGGTAAGATGTCGACAGAACAACAGGGAGACTAAGGGTAAAAAATTTGTTCTGATATAAGTTCCCCGCATGTCAAACAAAAAAATCGGCTAAAATTGATCACGCAAAGGCTGCGTTAAAGAAAGTTAAACCACCCCTCTCCTGCAAGTTAGCAGTAGTAATAGCAACTATTAAAGTACGCATTTTATTCCCAAACTTTTCAGAAGAAACCTTAACAACAGAACAACTAAGAGTTCTCCAGGATGCCAGACTAAACATAATAATAAAGGAAATCAGGAAAAGTTCAAATTCATCAACTCCTTCAAGCCAGGTTGCCTAGTTTAGGGGTGTGCCAATCATGCCACTGCGGTGTGGATAAAAAGCCCTTAACTTCCTGCAAGGTCAAAATGAAAACATAGAAATAGAAAAGTGTAAAGTGCTAAGGAGCGAACGCGTTTCCTATTCCATGCAAATGACACTATCTTTAGATATCATTCCAGAACCTCAAAGAAATGCACTTTAAACCAAATTTTAAGTTTGACCAAGTTCAATTTAGAACAAAAATACCCTCCAGTGGACAAAGACTTCAATGTGATTCTAACAATTTTGAAATGTTTGAGGAAACTGATGAAAGGCCTGAAAGGGTTGTTCCTAAGCAACCCTCGTCAAGCCTGCATCGAGTGACGAAGCCGAAAAGAGATCTGGGAGCAGCAAAACACTCACCAAAATCAATCAAAAGCTTACAACGAAGTTCCCCGAGTAGCACAGGTAAAGGAAGTAGGCTCAAAATAATCCTCCAGAACCTACTAACTCCTAATGTTATCCAAAAACCTCAAATTTTTCGAAATAAATCTGCATCAAGCAAAAGCAGCCTTGAATGTGTCTACCAAGAGATTTATCAAAGAACAACTAGATGTGTGGGTGTGTAGCTACGTCGTAGTTTTAATTTCGGCGGTATGGGTATTACCCATATTTTATATGTGTATATTGTCGTATTGTGTATTTTGCTTATAAATTTTCATACACTAACATATGAATCTAAATTTTGTTTTGCCCGGCTATAACAACAATAAAAATAAAATATTATAACAATTATTGAGACTCTTATACTAGATGTAATTTTGATACAAATAAATAAATTGCCCTCTCGGAGTTTTATGTTCTCAGAAAATATTGATCCAACACGTCTGGTACGCCTTCGCGGCTTCTCCAAAATATTTTTATACATTTAAATTTTTCCAACATACAAATCTTATATAGAAACATAACTTTTACAAAGAAAATAATGAAACCATTTATTTGAAGTTATTTTTAACTAAATATTCTTAAAAGTATCTTGGTCTTTAAAATTAACAAGTTATCCAACACCGGTCCTGTCATTACTTTCTCTTCTTGTACAACTCGACCTGCTTTTGCATAAATCTCGGCATACTAGATCAGCTGTTTACCGCTATTACACATTGTGCAGTGAGAAATTACTTGTGTTTGATAGTCCAATTGTGTTCTTTTTAATTAATTGCTTTACATACTGTTTATTCATTATTATTAAATGATTTATTTATTCCAAATATTGTAAATTAAAACAAACTAAACATTTATTTAGGTTGTTCAAACTAACCTCACTTTTTCAAATATGATGATTTCAGGAATCAACAAACTAACGAAAATAAAACCCATATATCCAATTGATAACGACTTTATACTGTTGATGAAAAATCTTCCATACTATCGATGACAAATTTTATTATTAAAATACTTGAAGAAACTGTATTTGTGCGATGACGTTTCTTTAGTAAAAACAATTGGGTACGTGATTTGTTTTTACTTTTAATTATCATTAACTTTAATAAAATACGGTAAAACTTCATTTCTACACTTTCTAATAGATAAACACAATTTAATAAATGATTTTCACACACTTTAAATCAAATTTGTTTTTGAAAAATTCATAAATTTTCGGGAATCGACGAAAAATGCGTGTGGCCCCTTTGAGAGCAATTAAATATTAAATGTTTATTTATTGTGTTAAATTGTAAAACAATTATCTAAAATTAATTTGAATTTAGAGCAGTGCACGCAAATACAAGGATTGCACTGTAGCAGCAGCATTCACTAATTTTGCCAACTGCAATGTAATAACAGAGAGGAACAAACCGATAAGCAATTAAATTTCGTTTCACTCATAATTACAGAGCACAAAAGTGGGAATTACAATACTCAATTAAACCTTTTCAATGTTGAGTGCACAATTCGTACGAGGGTAACGCTAGTAATTTTTAATTTTCAACAGTTGCGAGTACAAACAAGGGCGCTCACGATCGCTGAGTCAACGATATTTTCTTCAATTCAACGGTGTTAACGACTTTAACAGATCGTTACGCTTGTTGATGGCTCCCGACCCTTTTATAATTTTACGGCAATATAAATGAAAACTCGTATGGAAAATTAATTCGCAAGTAGATTTTCTAGCAAATTAACACGCTTCGCTTAACTGAAAAGAGATTTTAATTTGAAAATACTGAGGAGAATCTGAATTTTTCAGGACGAATTTTCCAAATATGTGTTTTATGCTTATTTTAATATAAACATAAAAATATTATCGCGACACTTAAGCAAATTCTGCAGCTTAGACCATAAACAAATATTGTTTGATAAAATTCAATTTCGACTATTGAGAAACGAGTGGTTGAATTCGCCACAGGAAGCTCTGTAATAGTCGACTCCTCATCAATAACCAGCACTGAAGTTGGTCCCTTCAAAGCCAAGGAATTCATGTTAATACACATTCGAAAACACACTCCTTCGAGCGAAAAATATCCTAAAACTTTTGGAGGAAATCCCGTGGGATCGAACGCTTCGTTAACCTTGTGCTGTCAAACACAAACAATTCCGGGTAAACCGACACCTATTGAATATTATATGGAATTTTGAATCTTACAAATGCGTGGAGTCAATTAAAGTGGAATAAAAACTTTTTCTTCAAACTGCAAGAGCTTGAAACTTTTGGGGACCAGTCAAATTTGACACTGAAATCCTTGCTCATGTCAACGTTCGTTCCAAAAGGTGCAACCACTTCTGGTTTAGTTTGGCTGAAAGGTTCCAGTTAAGTTCTTAACGCTGGATTAAATACTATTAATTTATTAATTAGACGTGCAATTATTTATCGATATTATTAATAATTAAAGTTTTATATGAAAATTTTACTGAAAAATGTTAGTGTTAACTGTTATCAAGGTACCGATTTTTTCTATAAAAACTTACTTTCTCAGTGGCGGCTGTTGAATATTTGCTACGGGAAAGCGACACAAACTAATAACAAAAAAAACTTTTTGCTAACTAATACTAGCAGAATCCATGGGCTACGCCCCTCGGTTTTTTAAAACTTCATGCCTGGCGGTCGCCGCTCTGAATGTTTCCTCCGCTGATTCGATCTCGAGAATAAGAGCTGCTACCGGAAAAAATTGGAAAAAAACAAACCACGAAAGGATTGCTACCATAGCCACAGAAATAAGTCCTTAAAAAAATAAAGCGAGAAAGTTAGTTAAATTGTTAAACTTCGCACTTTTCCTCATTTTCGCCTGAAAAAAAATTTGTGTGTATCTGCTGAAATGCGCGTGTCCGCTTAGGCGCTTATGTGTGTGACATGGTGTGCTAATAACGAAAAAAGTGTCTTTTAAAGCTATTTGCTTTGGCGTGCAGTAACGAAAAACAGAATTTTTGTAAATAAATTATTAAAATTAGAATGTAATTTTGTCCTATCGTGGGAAGGTTATTTATACGATAACATATGATAAGAACGATTGCCAACAGTGCAGAATGATGAAGTTTCTTTGTTTCTGACCCAGACGATTACGGCACAAATCTACCTGCCGATGTGTTTTGTATGTACCTATTATCTTGTTTGATGGCACAACCGTTCTTGTTTAGAAAACTGCGGTGCTCGTCTGGTATGAGCCCATTGGAAATTTTGCCAGGTGACCGGAGGCTGAAGCTCAACTTGCGGGTAACCAAAAGCTAGAGTTCAATCGTTCTTAAGCAATTACCTTAAGACCAATTTTATTATAGCGTACAGATAAACTGATTTGATTTTACACTTTTTCGTTGTAACGAGTGATGAGTTTTTTGTCAGCAGTGTTGCCACTCTCAAAACTAATTTTACGGGTTTTTATTTTTGCGTAACTTTTTAATGTCGCGAGAGAGTGAGACAGACCAATGTTGTGATCCAGAGTAAAAAGAAGATAAATAAGCTTTTTCATTTTGTACACAACGTTGAATTCGTGGTTGTGTGAGACATATTGCACAATTTTGTAGAATGTTGTAAGAGAGTGAGACAAACCAAGGTTGTAAAGCAGAGGGAGATGGAAAGAGATAAGGAGCGGTTTTTATTACCTTCCCTAAGTTTAAGGTAAGTGCGGGTAATAAAGCCCAGCAGATATTAAGGCCCAACCACCATTTTCCGCTATTATTCAAGTTGCAATACAGTTGCTGCCATCTAATGACGGTACTGCAAGGGAAATGAGCTTCAAAGAGCTGCCGCGTCAATGGAATGTTATTTACCGATCGAAAATGTCAAAAGTGTTTTCACACCAAGTTTCCTTGCTCTAATTATAAGGATTGCGTTGTTTTTCGGGATTTGTTACGGGAATTCTTTTCACCCAATTGCTGTGCATTTGCAGGTATGTATTAATATATATGTTGGCAATGTTCTTCTAGAAAACAGATGATTTTGCATAACGCATGTTTGAAATATAACCTTAAAAGTGGGATAGTAACAAAACAGATAATAAGGCCCACCAAAACATTGAGTGGGCTTTATTTCTTGTCGTTGTTTAATTACATTTCTAAGATGATTCTTTTCATTTTTAAGGTAATATGGGTAAAATATGTCGTGGTATCCGTGCTAAGTGGAGTAAAGAAGATATGCAAGAGGCATTAAGGCTGATTGGAGAAGGCTTGTCGCAGCGGTACGTTGCACAACATTGCGGCATTCCTCGTCGTACGTTGAGAAGTCATGTAAAATCTGGAACATCTTCAAGATCACTTGGAAGACCACCAGTTTTGACCCAACAGTTAGAAGATGAGTTGGAAGCCAAAATTGTCCGATTCGCAGAAAGAGGGTTTCCCTTAGCTCCCAAATCCCTAAGAAGAAGTGTCTATTCTTTCGTTGACAAACGAAGAATTCCAAATAAATTCAATAAAGAGAAAAAGGTAGCAGGAAGGGAATGGTACAGATCCTACATGAGGCGCCATCCGAACTTGTCTCGAAGAAAAGCACAAAATATGAACCCTGCTCGGGCTCAAAAGTTGAACAAACCTATTGTGGAAGATTATTTCAAGAAATTAGATGCCCTTTTTGAGAAGACGGGATTAAAAAATAACCCTAAGAAGAAGTGTCTATTCTTTCGTTGACAAACGAAGAATTCCAAATAAATTCAATAAAGAGAAAAAGGTAGCAGGAAGGGAATGGTACAGATCCTACATGAGGCGCCATCAGAACTTATCTCGAAGAAAAGCACAAAATATGAACCCTGCTCGGGCTCAAAAGTTGAACAAACCTATTGTGGAAGATTATTTCAAGAAATTAGATGCCCTTTTTGAGAAGACGGGATTAAAAAATAACCCACAAAAGGTGTATAACATGGACGAAAAAGGCTGTCGACTTACCCTGCATCACCAGCAAAGTGTTATTGCAAAAAAAAGGAGCAAAAAGAGTTTATCTAGTGGCTCAAGAGCATGGCCAAAACGTAACTATTGTGGCATGTGGGAATGCTGTGGGTCATGTTATCCCCCCCCCCCCTGATTTTATTCAAAGGCAAGAGAATGAAACCAACTTTTTCCGATGGACTTCCTCCTGGGTCTGAGGTTCGCATGACCACTAATGGGAGTATGACTACTGAGGTTTTCGTGAAATGGCTTGAGCATTTCTCAAAATTTATGTCGGCTCCTCCAGTAATTTTGATTTTTGATGGCGCTTCTTGCCATCTGGACATATCCATTGTTGACAAAGCTGAAGAGTTAGGTATCCACTTGTTGTGCTTACCAAGTAACACAACACATGAATTGCAGCCGATGGACAAGGCTGTATTCAGATCCTTCGAACATTACTGGGACGAAGAACTTCTTCAGTACTGGGAAAACCATCCTGGAAGAAACTTGAACAAGGAACGATTTTCTGACATATTCACTCCTGTTTGGGGAAGATCAATGACTATAAACAACATATCCAGTGGTTTCAGAGCGACTGGAATTTTCCCGTTTAATAAAAACATTATCCCAGACTACGCTTATGCACCTAGTTTGCCAACCAACAGAGAAATTCCAGAGGTCAACAGAGAAAGTCCAGGGGTCAAAGAATGGAATACGGAGGATGAGTATCCACTAAGTTTGTTGATCAAAATCTCGCAGAACAAGAACACGGCTGCTTCCAATTCATTTTCGGAAGTTTTGGTAACACCAAATACCGAAAAGTCAAAGACAGCTACAGTGCGGAAAAAGGCTCTAAACTATAAAGCCCAGGAAGTAACAAGAGACCTCTTCCAGAGCAGAGACGTTATTGGGACGAACTCCAAAACACATGTCAGTGGATCCACTTCAACAAGAAAAAAGAAACCAAAAGTCTGTGAACCAAAGCCCATTGCATCCACCTCGCGAGAAAACTTGGATGGCAACTCCAAAGAAAATTGGTATTGCAAATTATGCGAAACTGAATTCCTGGGTGATATGCGTCAGTGTGTTATGTGTCTCACCTGGGTGCATGAGGATTGTGTTGGGCTCACACCTGAGGACGAGGATGTCTTTGTTTGTCCGGACTGTACACCCTAAACGAATGGGCCTACTTATCTGCACTACACGAAACAAGGCCCATTTACAAGGTTTTTTAACAACCTAAGAATTTTTGTTTTAGTTTTTTTTTCAACGTTAGATATGCCACACTTTACAGTTCGATGTTCTCAAATTTATGTAAAATAAACAGTTCTCAAAAATATGTATTATTTTTTTTGTAAAAACATATAAATCGTTAGGTGGGCCTTATTACCTTACCTTACCTTAACTCGTATTGGTGTCGGACCACGCCTTCCGGGGCGCTGATTTGTTGGAGCTCGCACAAAGCGCTGGCGCTTTCATTTCTTTACCAGAATTCGTAAGCTTCACGTTGAGCTGCCAATTGTTGACATTTTCAGAACGTTTTCGATTTGTAGCACTTCCAATCAACGGTGCAGGTCGATGAGGTTCTGGCCGCGTCGCATACATTCGCTGTTGAATCATTTCAATACTATTAGTAAATAGTTATCCTAATTGCCCAAAACATTTTCTTTTCTTTATCCAATTTCTCTCTTTCTTTCTATCTTTTGTTTCTTATTTATTTTATTGGCGCAGTGTAAGTTCGATTCACCAACTAAAGCTCATTTACATTCTTTTTGGGGCAAATTAAAATGAAATTGTTTTTTTATAAATAGGACAGTTTATGTGAACACAGCCTTATAACCATATAAAGCGTTTGTACAATCACAGATTCATCCAAATACAAAACATCGGTTACAACATTTATTTAAATTTTTATGCAACAAAGTACGAGTAATTGCAGTGTCTGGAATTCATAAAGCTCGTGCTAGTTACAGAGGAAAGCTCGTAGCTTTTCACATGAAATGTAAAGGAAAATTATATACTAATGAATGTATTGCTTCGACGAATAGCAGGAAATGTGGAAAGCAAATTATGCTTCTGCTACCGGAATGCAGTGGTTATGCACTCTGTCATTATGCTGTGAAGTCGTGGTTTCTACTTAAAAGCCAGTTTGAGCATCGGTTTCCGAACACAGGTTTCTTATTTTCGCTGTGTATACTATAATATTACTACAACTTACTTACTACAATAAAATATTGTGGCTTATTAATTGAATACTAAATAGGTGTAAATTAGCAATAAAAACTATGCACTACTTACGATACAATTTTGTCAAAAGTGTAAGCCATTTCAATGTAACATTCAATAGCTGAAAAAACGGTTAAGCAAAATCACCTTGCAGAACACGTTAAGAGTGATTAAAAGTGATTACGATTGATTCGTAATTGGCAAAATAGTAATAAAAGTTGGTAAAAGCTTCTGAGAGCAATATCTTTACTGCGAAATTTCCAGTGTGACCGACGTAAAGTATTAAGTAATCCGATAGAGGGACATAATAATAAATGAAGTACAGCACTTCTTAATATCCGCACAGTTACCACGTTCTCGAAACATCGAGAAGCTCTCTGGCAGAGATGGCTTTTCAAACGACATCTGTATTTTATTGTCAGAAGTTTCCTTTTATACGGTTACAGTTCTTGAAAGAATAGAAGAAATATCCTGAAAATTTGTAAATTCATGTGGCTATCATAAGCTGCTTGCTGAAATTTGCAGGTTAAATTATGTGTAAGTTTACTGGTTTGGTAAATGATGTGAAGAATTTATTTATTTAAAAATATTTTATTATAAGTTCATGGTATCTAAACAATAAGAAAAAGTGTATTTATTTTTTGATTATGGCATCTCAGCTTGCAGTTTAAAACTTAAAAGCAATGAAAATTGTATAGATTTATCAGTCTGTCTCTCTGTTTGTGGGTTACAGCAAGAAACCTTTCATGTAATAAAATAAAACTAATAAACAGATTGTTAGCGTGCCACGTGTCACGAATAATGAGCTTGGTCCGTTTAAAACAACGAGGGTAAACAAGTAATTGAGCCTCGAAATTACGATTCGTTTGCGGAGAATAGGCGATTTTTCTGTTCTACTAAATATTGGTTTAGAGTGTTGAAAACAACAACACCTCCAAAGCGGAGTGACTTGTCAAATAAAACACAAACTCTGTTTTCTATATACAGGGTGTTAATAAATTGTAGGGATAAACTTCTAGGGCTTGCAAAACACAACAAAGCAAACAACTTTTGTTATTAAATGTGTGGTCAAAAGTGTTCCCTTTCAGAGATAGAGCTTCTCAAAGATTCTTTAAAAAGCGCCTAAATGTAGGCAACTCAATTTACTACCTACTATTTGTTTCCATAACGACGGAAATTAATACAGGATAAATAAAGCTCTCTTTCCCACTTTTCAAATTCAAATCCATACATGAACATCATGTCATGCTGTTCGGTATAATTTCCCATAACATAAAAATACGAAACAGGACGAAAATAACGAAGAAAATAATTATCAATAAAATCACTGAACGAAAAAAACGAATTATAAAAGGCACAGAAAGAAACGAATGCAACAAAAGTCAAAAAATATCACAAAAATATCGAATTGTGTCAAAATTGACGTTATTTGAATGCATGTTTGTCTAGATCGTTTTTTTTTGTTCAAAATTTCGTGTGACTTGTGCAAAATAATTGAAAATGCAATTTGGGTTGCCTGTTTTCAGGTACTTCTTAAAGAATCTTTAAGAGGCTCTATTTTCTACAGGAAACACTTTTGACCACACATTTATTAACAAAAGATGTTTCCTTTGTTGTGTTTTGCAAGCCCTAGAAGTTTGTCTCTACAATTCATTAATATTATTATCTACATATTAAGTCGGGGTCTCTTCCACCTGTCTTAAGAGTTTAGTAGCGAGGAGCCCCCACTACTAGCACCCACATATTTATGCGTCCAATATATAAGGATTATATTTCCTTGTACAGCATCTTGTTACAGTTTTCAACGCAGATAAACAATTTCGGGTTATTAGGAGACTGTCCGCTCATAACGTGCATTCATTTACAAATCAGACTAGGCGGCCGCGGACAATTCACGGGGCTCGCTGTCTATACCGTAGCGCCGGTCTCTGAATTCCAACTGGCGTTTACTTTCATTAAGTTGTGCAGTTTATACGGTTTATATTTAATAATAAGAACAATAAAATGTTACTAATATTAAAGTAACGCCCTACTAAAATGAGTAATATATAACGCAAAAAGCAAATACTTTCATGTACAAAAAGAATGATGAGAGCGCACGTTTGTTAATCGCCGCAACGTGCGATGAGCTCGAATCAGTATTGGAAAGTATAAGCATACGTATAAGTTATGCGTGGCTGCTTTATACATTTCAACAGTGACGCGGTGCCTAAATTCGCTTTTTATTATAGGAGCCATTGTCGTATTAGAAAAAAAATTTCCCTGACCAAAGTCCCAGAACAAATTCGCTGGGAAAACCATTAATGGAGAAAACACGCGTCGACAAAAGTCCTTCGCAAAAAGTTTGGGTAAAACATTCTCCAGTAAAATCATTATATTTTATATATAATTTCCGGGAGAATCGCGGAAGAAATATTCCTTAAACAAAAGCACGCCTGTATAATTAAGAAAAACTTTTCCCTGGAAAGAATTATATGCAAAAGTCTTGCAAGATTTTTTTATTGTTATGAGTCTATTTTTATTAGTTACAAGAACATTTTGAAAATATCCAATACGGCACCCCTCGAAATGAGGAAAAAGCTAAGTTTTCCGGAGCTGTTTTTCTGGACCCTTTCTTATTTTATAAATAATTTTGAGATCTTGGCGGATATACTTGACTAAACATGAATTTTGTCAGTATTTTTTCAAAAACTAAATTTTATTAATTTCTGATTGGATGCTGATTTGAAAAACTTTCGTTTAACATTAATATTGCAGCTCTGAAATTTTTTATATATTCTAACTTTTTTTTACTCAAAAACGAGTTAACATCAGGATCGAATTGGGTGTCATAATAGCCCTATAGAGAAACCATGTTATAATGGACAATAATTATCAAAACAATGAAAGGTATAAAGTAAAAAATGTGTTCAAAATTATAGTTACTAAAACCAAATTGTTCAAAAACTGCCTATATAATATTTTTAAAGACTAATAGGGATGAGCTAAAATTTGATCGATGTTCAGTCCGCTAATTTCCCTGTAACGCCTTCTCTGAATTTTTTAAAATAAATTATTTATACACCTGTATTAAATAAATAGGGGAAGTTAAAACAATTCTACGTCGCTCACAAGTTATAGTAAAATAAGATCCACAACTGAATTTTTACGGATTGCAATATTTAAGGGAATTGATTTTCTGTCTGCCACCCAATTGTTGGTTGACGAATTTTGTCTTCGGAGCTCAGTTTCCTTTAATATTAAAAAAAATTCTGTAAAAACAATTTTTTTTCGTTATGTATTGTTCGTTGCATTCCCTGTGTCGTCCTATTCCTGCGTAGTCAAGCAACAGGTATGATATGTGTATGATGTTTTGCGTTTGCCTTTTGAGGAGTAATCAACGTACGTGCAATTTACTACTGCCACTGCTGTTGTGACTACAACGCTGTACACGAGTAATTTTGAAAATACAATAAGTGAAAGCTTGTCAAGTACAGGAAAGTCCAGGCGAAGTGCTTCACTCATGTTAATTGTATCCTCTTAAAGAAACTTTTGCATTACCTTTGAATTTAAACGTTAATAGCACAATAACAGGTCGTAAACTCGTAAAATTACAAAAAACGAGAAAATACAACAGTACAGGTCCGGACTAAGTTGTGTTTTTAAGTTATGATGTAAATATGCATTCATATCCATACATATATTAAAGCTCAAAGGGTTTTTTTTGTCCGGTTCCTCCAGCGGCTACCGCTTCACCAATTTGGACCATTTTTTTTTTCAAGGAAAGATCTCTATCCTTAGATGGAACATGAAACATTTTTATATTTTTATTCTACGTCGATTTTTCAATAATAATTATTTTAATTTATAATATATATGAAAGTCTGCTAAACGCGCTTTACTTGAGGCGACATCTACACCAACGTCGCGTCTCCCTTATGGAACTAATAATATAACATTAAAGGGAAATTACACTAGTAACGCCCTCTATTATATGCGGCGAGGAAAAGTATCAAAGCAACAAGCCGTCAAAGTTGCGATCGGAACCTGCTAAGCAGGTATCTGCGATAGCACCGGCCACTAAGCACAAAACACAGAAACGCCGGTGTGGCAAGAAATAAGAAAGAAGAGATTTGGTTTCAATTATGGCTAGAATAGACCACTACATGTTTCGTTCTTATTTGAACTCATCAGGTGGACATAATTCTAACCATAATTGAAACCAAAAGCAAACAAGCAGATATATGCCAGAAAGTATAACATTAAAGGGGAATTACACTAGCAACGCTCTCTATTATGTGCCACACGGGCGTTTCTGTGTTTTGTGCTTAGAGGCCGGTGCGATCGCAGATACCTGCTTAGCAGGTTCCGTTCGCAACTTTGCCGGTTTGTTGCTTTGCAACTTTTCCTCGCCGCACATAATAGAGGGCGTTACTAGTGTAATTCCCTTTTAATGTTATACTTTCTGGTATATATCTCCTTGTTTGCTTTTGGTTTCAATTATGGTTAGAATTATGTCCACCTGATAAGTTCAAATAAGAACGAAACATGTAGTGGTCTATTCTAGCCATAATTGAAACCAAATCTCTTCTTTCTTACTAGTTGTGATTTTAATTCACAGGTTTGGAAAATCAAGTGCCGTAATGTTGCCTAAAAAACGCAAGAATATAAAAACACTCATTTTCTGTTTGTCCTTATTGATGATTGTTTTCTTTAAAGAATTATGAAGCCGTGCGTGAGCACGACCCCATGATTCCCATCCCACCCCCTAACCCGGGCTCAGCACACTAAGTGCTCTTTACCGGTCTAACATGCCCCACCCCTGAAAGGCATGCAACCCAACATACACACCTACATACACCATCCATGGACCCGCCGGATTTAACTTGTTCAGAAAAATTACCGATGGGGAGTGGACTCGAACCAACTACCATTGGGGGTTTAGTTTCAAAGCCTGGGACTTTAACCACTAGACCACCCGCCGGCCCTTTTGATGATTGTAAGTTATTCAAGTTTATTATTAGTATAACTTCACTATAAATTTTTTTTAGCTTGCACAGCTGTTCCTATATCAAAATTCAATTTAGAAATTTATGCAGCACATATCAAATTGGTTGTAATATACAGTCGAATGTAAATGTCCTTTCGGGAGAAATAAAATAAAAATGGAGCAGCAGTAAAAAGACTGTCTTCACTTTTGTCGGCGAGCAACACGAAAATGACTAAAACGTTTGAGTCAGCATGAAATGAGTGATTTCCATCCTAAAAGCGAAATCCATTTACATTTTATATAATTACCGTAGAATTCAAACCCTGACTGATCGGAAAAGTAAATTTATTCCTGCATTGAAAAGTAATTCATTTACGATCGATTGGACCAAAATACGTCTTCGAAGTCGACGAATGCGTCGATCATTTATTATGCTCTGTGAAACCGGCGGATATATTACAACTTATGTAGTTCGCTCGGAAAGAAAACAATTTCCGATTGAGTATTGGCAATATTTTATGCGAATGTCTTCTTCAATCGGGCCGCTGCTTGGAGATGAGGCATACAAAGAGTGTTTTTAGATCATATTTTGCTCTCTCTTTGGACTACCATCTTTTTATTATGATCAATACCAATGTTATCTATATTTTATTCAACTTTTCCGGTAAACACAGCTGATTGAAATGTTTCGACAAGTATCGCAACATACGGGTACCAAATTTATTTTTCATAAAAAGCTTTCTGTATAAAAAGCTTTTCAAGGTACATTATAAGCTGATGTATAATAAATACATCTTCAAACAACCTAATCGAATCTGTTGCTAAATTTTCAACTTTTTTTATTATTAGGCATACAATCACTTTTACTAAAATGTCTTGCAAATTATCCATTAAAATAAATATAACTTACCTATACTGCCGCCATGATAAATTCATTGATTTCTCGAGCTTTAAAAGCGTTTTTGCTTAAATATCTCTTTTCCCAAACTGTAATTACACGTCAGTAGTAAAGAGTAGAAGTCAAACAAAAAAAATGGTCCGAAGAGGAAATAATCTACTTTATCCGATTGAATGTCGTAGTTGTGGGTAGGGATAGCCAAAAAGTGTAGCAAAACGCTTTCAATCTAGTGTAGTAAAATAAATAAAAATAAAATTAGCGAAGCACTTTTCTATACTTTAGAAATTTTTACTATAAAATTAGAAGAAAAAAGTAATTTTGCATTTACGTTTTACGCACCGACGACAGTGGCTATAGATTGCCCCACTGCTATTACCTACAGCACGTCGATGATAACAAATCTGCGAGCACGCTTAGCTTCACGCCGTACTGATGTAACCGAAAACTTTTTGATAGAAGCAAATTCAGTTTTTTAGTTTGGGACTAATAAAATGGTATTACAGAAAGCCAGAGGTTAAAGAGAAATATTCCGTTCAAAATTTAGTTAATAGTGGTGAAAATATATTCCTTATACAGTGCTATTCCTACAACTTAAGCTTATTGTTCAATTTACTTATAAATTGGGGAGGTGGGTTAAATCTACATACGTGTTCGTACTGAATAATAATAATTTTACACGTACTTTAAATGTAGTTATTTAGTTAATATGATCTCCAACGCGATTAGTTTTGAGTTTGTTGACTCAACTTTATGGTGTTCTACAGGAAACTTCAACAGCTAACGATGCCGCCACCGACCATGCCACACCGCCGACATGTTTTAAGGGACAATACGTTGACCGTGACCATAACGTCGACATACTTTAAGGGGCACTACGCAGGTCTTGGGAAAACATCGACAGCTAACGATGACCACATGGTCTACCATGTCTACACCGCCAATACGTCTTAAGGGACACTACGGTGACCGTGTCTAAAACGTCGACAGTCAACAATGGTCAAGATCATATCGTCGAATTATTACAACTTTTAAAGGTAGTATGCGCTGGTGACAGTACGCCGATCGTGACCATAACGTCGACATATTTTCAAGGACACTAAGTGTGTCTTAGGCAAAACGTTGACATCTAACATGGTCGACCATGTGCACACCGCTGACATATTTTAGGGGACAATACGTCGACCATACATCGACAGCCAACAATGGTCACGATCATATCGTCGACTCATTATCCCCTTTAAAAATAGTTTGCTCTGGGGACAGTACGTCGACCATGACCATAATGTTTAAATATTTCAAGGAACACCACGGTAAGCGTGTCTAAAATGTCGACAGCCAACAATGGCCACATCATCGACCACCATATAACGGCGTTGTATAGATTTCAATGACTACATTGTCTCAAAACAGCGACTTTGTTGACAACTTCCATTGTCCCGTAATGGCCATTCCGTCGACCGCGACCAAATCGTCAACTCATTAAACCTTTCAAGGTGGTATGTAATGGGACAATACGTCGACCGTGATCATAACGTCGATACATTTTAAAAGACACTACGTCAGTCTTGGCCAAAACGTCGAGAGCTAACGATGACCACATGGTCGATCATGTCCACACCGCCGACGTGTTTTAAGGGACAATACGTCGATCGTGTCTAAAACATCGACAGCCAACAATGGCCACGATTATATCGGCGACTCATTACAACTTTTAAAGGTAGTATGAGCTGGGGACAGTGACCGTGACTATAACGTCGACAAATTTTAAGGGATACTACGTAGGTCTTGGCCGAAGCATCGACAGCTAACAATGACTACATGATCGATCATGTCTATACCGCCGACATGTTTTAAGGGACAACACGTCGACAGCCAACAATGGTCAGGATTATATCGTTGCCTCATCACAACTTTTAAAGGTAGTATGCGCTGGGGACAGTACATCGACCGTGACCATAACGTCGACATATTTTAAGGGACACTACGTCAAGCGTGTTTAAAATGTCGACAGCCAAGTAAAACGAAGACTGATGCTTTTAATTTTAAAATTTAACCAAATAAGATTTAATAATGTACGTTTTACCACCATTAGGGGTTGGAGCCGCCGTTGGTCTCACTAATGCTTGATGATAATGATTAGCAAAGGGTCAGAAGACAAACGTACCCGCTCACTTAAGTTTCTGATGCGCATTGTGTCCTTTAAATGATCTAGGTATTATTAAACAGGTTGGTCGCTTCAGCAAAGGACCAGATTCTATTCAATAAAATATCCTGTAAATCACTTGGCTCTAAAGAGGGGGAACCAAGCTGTTTGTACCCGAAAGCCGCATAAGCGATGCACTCACAGAGTATGTGTTCGAAGGTTTCCTCCCGGACTTAACACCTTTTGCACTGCGAGCTATTGACAACCCCGATGGTGTGGAGACGTTTCTGCAGAAGACCGTGGCATGTCAATAGGTCTGTCAGAATTCTGATTTGTTTTCTGTTTAGGCCCAGAAATACTTTCGTCAATTTAACCGTAGGTCTCTTAATAAAGGGTCTGTTCTGTCTTGATGTGTGACGAGAAGTCCAAGATGATTGGAGCCGTGACAATGTCCAGCTACATATCTTGTGCCTTATGCATTTGGGAGAAATTCCGAATGGCGGTTGTGGACCAATTAAAAATTCCTTAGCCCTAACAACAGTCAGAGCATCAGCCTTTTCATTTCTTTCAATTTCACAGCGGGGAGAGATGCTCTATTTTAATACAGATGCGCTCGAAAAAGGAGTTGAGATTTGTCATCTACTCATGTCAAACAGTCAAACTGCGCAACCGCGATCTTTTCTACCATCTCGGTCTCCCCCACCATCAATTATCTGTTTTTCCAAAGTTCGTCTTCAAATTCGGTATAGACATGTTAAAAGACCATAGAAACAACATCTCATTAAAAAGAGACCTACAGCCTGTTTCCTGAACAGTTTAATTAAATAATTGTCAAAAAGAACTACTGTCAATTTTTCAAAATGGATTGTTGGTTTTTAGCAGTTAAATGTTGTTCGCCGTTACAAAATACCAGACATTGTAAAACCTGACAACTCTAACAAATAATAAAGAAGTGGTGAGGGGTTTTCTACTTCAATATAGACGCGCTCAAAAAAGAGGCTCAGATTTGTATTCTATGCATGTCAAATTGCTGATTTGCGCAAACGCGATCATTCTGCCACACCCAGGATTTTTTACGACATGACAAAAGCCTTTGATTGCGTGAACCACTCCACCCTTTTACATAAGCTACATAACTATGGAATCAGAGGGATTCCTCTCAACTGGATTGAATCATACATATCTACATGGTCGTACTCAAGTTGTGAGAATTCCGACTACTAAACTCTACATCGGCTAAATCTAAAGAAAAAATAATAAAGTATGGAGTCCCACAAGGTTCTACCTTGGAGCCCGTCCTTTTTTACCGTATATTAATGATCTCCCAAAATGTGTCGGTAGTGAGTGTGTTCTTACCCTATTTGGCGATGATTGTACCTGTTTTATATTCAAAAACAACCCAGTAAATGCAATGCGTTTGTGTAACTCTGCTAATCATGATATTAATAATTGGTGTAAAATAAATAGCTTAACGTTAAATGAATCAAAGACCTCACTTATGTGCTTTAAAACAAAAAACAATAATATATATTCGAAGATTCGACGCCATTAATCAGATGCGGATCTGTTAGCTTGAAGCTGATAAATAATGTTTCTAGGTTTAATATTAAAAATAATTTAAGCTGGACACAGCATATTAACATTCTAAGAAAAAAACTTTCAAGTGTGTGTTACTTTCTAGGAAGATTACGCCATCAGGTTTCTATTGATGTACTTAGAAATACGTATCATGGCTTTTTTCAAGCAAATATGTTTTACGGTCTTATGTTTTGGGGTTCTGCGCCACAGGCAAAAAAAATATTTTTAATTCAAAAACGTGCCATACGATTGTTAGCTAATGTTGAGTTTGATGTACAATGTACATTGTAAACCGCTGTTTGAAAAATTTAAGATATTACCTCTACCCTGTTTATTTATATACTGTTCTTGTCTTTATATAAAGCAAAATTCTGATTAGTTGGTTAAATATCATGAAATTCACTCGCATGACACTAGAAATAGAAATAAGTTGCAAGTGCCTACGCAACGTATCCAATTATACAGTAATAGTCCTAGATGCATGTGTATTCGGCTGCATAATAAACTTCCGGACGAAATTAAATTAGAATATAATACCAACAAATTTAAAACTAAACTCAAAGATTTTTTGTTATCCAAATGTTATTACGATGTTCATGAATACCTTTATAATTAATATATCAAGGAATTTGATGACTAATTGTCTTTTATGTATCTGTACTCATTGACTTTCTATGTACAAATCAATAGAGTAATAAATCTTATCTTACCCCGACAAATTTTTACTTCAAAATTGGTAGGGACATGTTAAATGGCCAAGGGAACAGCCTCCCATTAAGAAAATAACTTCTCCTTCTTCTTGGCTCTACAGTCCGTTTAGGACCTTGGCCTGCTGAACCACGACTTTCCACTCCCTTCTCTCTAGCGCCTTCGTCCTCCATCTCCTGACATTTAGTTTTCTGAGGTCTTCTTCCACTTCGTCACCCCATCTCTTCCTCGGCCTACCTCTTCTTCGCCTTCCGCCCTCTACTCTCGATTGGTATGCTTTTTTTGGAAATCTTCCTTCTCCCATGCGCATCACGTGACCTAGCCACCCCAATCTTTGGCTTTGTATGGCATTAATTATGCTGGGTTCGTTATATAGATCTCTTATCTCCTGGTTTCTTCGTACTCTCCATACACCCCCTTCGTTGATTGGTCCGTATATCTTTCGCAGCACCTTTCTTTCGAAAGTCTGCAGTTTACGCTTATCTTCTGCGGTAAGTACCCATGTTTCTGAAGCATATGTGACTGTGGGTTTTATTATGGTTTTATATATTTTGACTTTTGCAGTTCTAGATATATTTTTCGATTTTAAGACAGTCTGTAGTGCGTAGTAACTTCCGTTTCCTGTCGCTATTCTAACCTTGATGTCTTCCTTGGTGTCGTTTTGTTTGGTCAGGACACTGCCTAGGTACTTAAAACATTCTACTTCTTCAAATACATAGTTTTTCTGAATATTTTGTAACTGTTGCTCGCCATCTCTTCGCATGCACATGTATTTGGTTTTCTCTTTGTTTATTTTAAGACCGGCCTTTTTTGCTTCTTCCTGTAGTTCTAAGAAAGCTGTACTGAGTGCTTCCCTCGTTCTTGATAGAATGGCTACGTGTCGTCTGCGTACGCCAAATACTGACAGGACCTATTGAAAAGGGTTCCACCAGGGTTTCCTGTAATTGCTCTCATGCATCTTTCTAGGACTAAATTAAATAAAGTAGAGGACAGAGGGTCCCCCTGTCTCACACCTTGATTTACTTCAAACTCTTGCGATAGGTCTGTCCCTATTTTCACTTTGCTACGTGTATGTGTTAGCGTCATCATTATTAGTCTTATCAGTTTTTCTGGTATATTAAGTTCTTTAAGTGTGTCTTCCAAATAATCTCTTTTGATGCTATCGTATGCTTGCTTGAAATCGATATATAATTGATGCACGTCTGTGTTGTATTCGTAGCACTTCTCTAGTATCATCCTTATACTGTAAATATGGTCGGTAGTTGACCTATCTTTTCGGAAACCGCTTTGGTATTCTCCTAGGGCATCCTCTGCATAGGGTTGTAACTTTTCGGCTATTACTGCTGCAAGTATTTTGTATGATATATTTAGTAATGATATGCCTCTGTAGTTGTTGCATAAAAGTTTATTGCCCTTTTTGAACAGCGGGCATATGATGGCTTTGCTCCATTCTGTTGGCATTGTTTCATGCGTCCAAATTCCATGTATTGGTTCGTGGATTTTTATTAGTAACTGCTCTCCGCCGTTTTTCAGTAGTTCTGCGCTTATTCTATCTTCCCCAGGTGCCTTATGATTTTTTTGTTTCTTAATTTGTGTCTCGACTTCTTCCCTTGTTGGGGGTTCAATAATTATATGGTGGTCGCCGCGCTGTTCTACATTCTCATTCTCAACTGCATTCTCCTCGTCGCCTTCACCATCACTCCCGTCTCCTTTTTGAATATTATCATTGTCGTTGAGTTGTTCTTTGAAATATTCGGCCCACCTTTCTAGGATCTCCCTTTCTCTTCTTCCATCTTTGTCTTTGACTTTGACGTATCTTGTTCTTGCTATGAAACCTGTAGCGACATGTTAAATGGCCAAGGGAACAGCCTCCCATTAAGAAAATAACTATAATTACTAAATATGTATACAAAACTTTTTTAACATTTTTAATTTTTAAAACTTTTGACAATCCAAAACATTCAAACTGTAAAAAATATTTCAAATTCTAAAAATTTCTAATTTATTAAGTTTTCAAATTTCCAAAACTTTCAAAAGTAAAAAAATTTCAAAAATTTTCAAAATATTGTAACTTAACAAATATTTAAAAAAATTCAAAATTTCAACATAGCATAGGCGATGAAGGTCATGTGGCAGTTGCCCAACAACTTTTAAGGATGATTGTCAAACTTGAGACATAAGAAACGTTGAGAATCCGGACAAATACTAATCCTACTACTAATACTACTAATTTTTGCAGCCGTCAAGAAAATAAGTCAAAGAATTGTTTTATTTTCACAAACAGGCTACAAAACATTTCATATTTTCTTCTATAAAAAGTGTAAACGTGATATTTGAAGCAGCCGTTTTTTAATAAAAATTCTATACACTTTCTAACTACGCAAAAAGAAAAAAAAATCTCTTAAATATCCGCACTCTAATCTTTATATAGACGATAAGGTGTGAAATTGCATCCTCAATTTTATTTGAATATTACCTGAAAAAATCCAAACCGATTTCAAATATAATAACCAAAAATTATAAAACCGTGTAAAAGGTGTCATTTTCTTCACATTCCATGAATGTCGTACGATTTTTAATATCAATAAAACTACATCCTGCTGTTATATAATCAATCAATCTCGAGTTTTGGAAATATCAATCGCCCCCTTAAATTGTACCGTATATTAAATGTCAGCACGCTATTTATCAATCTACCCTGTCACCAAGTACATTAAATCAAAAATAAGCTTATTTTATTATTACTTGAGCACAATTTTTTACAAATCATTAGCTGTCAAGGCCCCAAAAACTAATTCTTTTATTATAAGCAATTGGGAAGTGCCAAGAAAAATATTAAATTAAATATTATTTCCGTTACGAAAAATATCAAAACAAAACTAGAAGAATTACATGGAAAATTAGATTATAAAGGTCGCTTACAACCCCATTGCTCGGAAACTCCGGAATAACGAAAGTAAAAAACGATTAATCAATTTACTTAGCTCAAGATGGGAAACACCCGCTAAAGTACGTCTAAGAAAAAAAATTAATTTGGAGAAGTAATTTTTACCCTACCTGTACAAAAAACCAAACTTGTCACATGTTTCCGAGCAAGTAAAGACCGCAGAGACCCGGGCCCCGGTCAGTGACAAGAAACAAACGACCTAAAAGATTGATGATAACAAGTTGACGTTCAAATGGTAACCAGAAAATAAATTAATAATGTTTTTTTCTAAGTTTTTATTTATCTTTTTGCACGGCCTGTTCTTTTCAGCCACTCGGAGGAAATTTTCTTCTTCCTTTTATACTTCTAAAATTCGGCTAATGTAAAGGGACATCCTTTTGTGTATATTAGTCGATAAATCAACCTTATCTACTTATCTAACTGAAATAGTGTCAACTTAACCGCTGTCGAAACAGAGAGAACAAAGAAAAATTTTAATTTAGAAAATGTTTTCTGCAAACCTAAACAAAACGAAACAAGAAAGAAGGTTTAAAAAAATTAACATTTGATGATCTGGATATTTAAAATTTCTTTGAAATAATTATAATCAATTAAGTTGAAAACGAAATTCAAGAACATAGTAGCGGAACCCGTGGGCCATGCCCCACCTTTTTTAAAAATAAATAATAAATAAGATACTGCAGTTGGTGGTATAACGGGCCGTCCTCGTTTTTTGAATTATTTAGAGATGGCTTTAATTATTAAACAAACATTATTTTAATTTGGAAAAACATTTCTTGGGATTTAAAAAAAACAAAAACTAACGGAGGAGAAAAAAATTAACCCCCCAAAACATTCCTGCGCCTAAAAACTAAGTTTTGAATCTTATTCTACTATTACTTATAAGCAACTTAGCTTAAACATAAATTTTTTATTGCCCTCCGATTATTCAAGAGAGAGAGACATGAATTTTCAATTTTCAAAAATTCATTGGTGTCGCAGAGAAGTTAGTTACCTAGGACACGAAACAAATAGTAGCCCATCCCGAGCTCTATAATCTTACTAAGTTTATGAAAATCGTGTGACCAGTCCATGAGCAATAGGTTTTTGTCAAACTTTTCAGACTGAAAATATTTTCAGTTAACTGTTTTGCAAAGAATTCCCTTATATAGTACCATTCTGTTTCTCTAGGGCTATTGTAATACCAAATTTAATCCCGAGCTGTCAACTCGTTACGGAGTAAATAGACGTTAATTCGATAATTGTGCAAAAATAGAAACGGTCCCCGTTTTAAAGCTAGATTTCTCGAAATAAAAAAGCTTCTGATTTGTCTCCTCTGTCGTATTTTCTTTCTACATTACTGAAATTCCGTTTGTGAAAAAAGCTGCCAAAAGAAACATGTCTAACTTCTGTTCCGGTTCCCGTTCGTAAAATATAACTAAATAGCTCGACAACTGTTCCTTGTACCTAGGTATGTTCAATCTCATTTGTTGCACAAACACACACATACAGCATACACATACAGACTACAAATTTTACAAGCCGTTTGTTTTGTGTTTCCATTGGTCCAAACCATATATTTCTTTCCGTTAAAATCTCAAAATCGAAAATTTCGGCGATCACAATATATTCCCATGTTGGAAGTATGAAAAAGTAAAAAAGCGTACGGATTTACTGAAAAGCGAGGAAGTACTAACGCACTGTACACACAGCATTTTTTTTTATTTGTTATTCTTACTCCAGCCCGCAATATTTGTTGTTCATGTTAAACAAATTAACCGAATCGCTCAACAACAACAAATGTAGCGGCAATAATAATTGTTCAATATGTATTTGCCAAATAACTGGTTTGAGCAATGTCTCGATGTTTTAGTAACATTGTATGACACTTTGTAGTAGATTTTTAACAGTGCCTGACTGTGTTCTCCACAGATGACGTCAAAGTTCCTACAATAATGGTTTGATGCTTGCCGGCCGCGTGTTACCTCTGTCTGCGTCGCAAAAGACTACAAGCTAAAAGCAAACAGAAAATCGAGGGCGTGTCGGCACTCAAAGCTAACACTCAACGCCTTTCCTACAAAAACTGTTTAAGGCTTGCCGGCCGCGTCGCGAGCTAAAAGCGAACTGAAACGCGGGGGTCTCCCGTCACTAAAATTAACACTCAACGTCTCTCCTACAAAAATTGTTGGGTGCTTGGGAGTCGCATGTAATTATCTCTTTGTCTGCGTCGCAAATTAATACGAGGTAAGAGCGAATAGGACAGCGGAAATTTTTGCCACTAAAAGCTAAATAATTGGTTTGAGAAATGTCTCAATGTTTCAGTATCATTGGATGACACTGTAACACATTTTTAGAAGTGCCTGGCCGTGTTCTTCGCAGACGGAGTCAAAATTCCTACAATAATTGTATACTTCTTGACGGCCGCGTGTTCCTCCCTCTGTGTCTGCGTCGCAAATACATGCGAGCTAACAGCGACCTGCAAAGCGGAGGCCTCCTGCCACTGAAAGCTATTAACGCCTTTCTTACAAAAACTTTTAATGCTAACTGGTCGCGTGATGTTCTCTCTGTGTCTGCGTCGCAAATAAATGCAAGCTAATAACGAACAGGAAAGCGATGGCCTCCCCCCACTAAAAGCTAACATTCAACGCCTTTTCGCGACTAAAAACTAACACTCCACACCT
Organism: Ctenicera cuprea; assembly: GCA_958336395.1. Classification (NCBI taxonomy): domain Eukaryota; kingdom Metazoa; phylum Arthropoda; class Insecta; order Coleoptera; family Elateridae; genus Ctenicera; species Ctenicera cuprea. The sequence goes on from OY284487.1 coordinate 63,130,717, forward strand.
TTCTTACTAACATTTTTAATGCTGCTAGCTGGCCGCGCACTTTTCCCTCTGGGTCTGCGTCGATAATAAATTCAAGCTAAGAGCAAACAGTAAAGCGAGGGCCTCCCGCCACTAAAAGCTAACACTCGACCACTTTCCTACAAAAATTGTTTGCTGCTGCCGTGTACGTGGTTTTTGCTCTGTGTCTATAGCTGCGTTTACATACAGCGAACGAAGGCGAACGAACGATAGCGAACGACCATTCGCAAGCGTATGTCATTTTTCCAACAATTCGCTTTTATTCGTTCACTGAACCGAATGTTCGCGTTCTTTTCGCTTCGGTTCTACTCGAGTTGAATTTTAATATTTATTATAATGTCTGACGAGTAAGTTATCATTGCAAGTTCATCATTTATAGTGCTAAGTCTACTTACCAATCGAAAATGTAGACGCCGAAGGCGCTGGTGGATGACATCTTTATTTAGAAATAGAGATGCATATGGTGGCACAGATTTAATGAACAACTTAAGAGGAGAACTAGCATCCGGGCAGTTTCAAAATTTTTGTAGAATGACTGCAACTGATTTTGAATTTCTTTTGAATATGATTGGTTTGAAAGTCGCAGCAAACTGCGAATGAAGAAGAATGTTTTAAGCTTCGTTTACATTATAGCGAACATAAGCGAACGAACGAATGGATTCGTTCGTTTGGTAGGGTTCACCTTTTCTTGTTTACACTTAGCAGAGCATTCGCAGTTGTTGATGATCCATACATTCGTAAGCATCATGTGGGATTCGTGTTGCACTTTTGCAAGGAACTGCCGAATGCTCGTCTACGTATTTAAACTGTTTACACAGAGCACGAATTTTCTTTGATGATTCGCTCATTTACCTACACCGGCCGGAACATGACCGATTGCGAACGAATTCGTTCGTTCGTGTACTATTCACCGTTTACATCTAGCAAATTGCTACGAACGAGTTCGTTCGTTCGCTTATGTTCGCTATAATGTAAACGAAGCTTTAATAAACCGTTTAAACTGCGCATGAATTCTATTTGATGTACCGCTCAAGCAACGAAGCCCAGCGAACGCGAACGCACTGCTTCGTTCGTGTTCGCTTACCCGTTTACACCATGCGAATTCGGCGGTTTGCTATATGTAAACGCTAACACTGATCGCCTGTCTTACAAAAATTGTTTGCTGCTGCCGTCCACGTGTTTTTCGCTCTGTGTCTACGTCGGAAATAAATGCAAGCTAAGAGCAAATAGCAAATCGTGAGCCTCCCACCACCGCTCAACACCTTTCCTACAAAAATTTTTTTCTTCTTGCCAGCCGCGTGCTCTTCTGTGTCTGCGTCGCAAAATAAATGCCAGCTAAGATTAAACAGGAAAGCGGGGCTCTCCCGCCACTAAGTAATAACACACAGTGACATTCCTACAGCAATTCTCTGCTGCTTTCCGGCCGCGTGTTCTTCCCTCTATGTCTGAGTCGCAAATAAATTTGAGCTACGAGCGACCACAAAAACGGAGGCTTCCCACTACTAAAAACTAGCACTCAATGCCTTTTCTACAGAAACTATCTGCTGCTGCCGGTCGCTACTTCTTCCTCTTTGTCTGCCTCTCAAATAAACGCAAGCTAAGAGCGAACAGAAAAGCAAGGGCCTGCCGACGCTAAAACACGAAACGCCTTTAATGTAATGATATATAAGCAAATAATAATAGCCTGTACAATTATAAGCGCCTATTTTCATTCTGAGAATAATGTATGTAAAAAGCAAACTTATTTCCAAGCATGTAAAGTGACAATATTAAGGTTGATCAGAAAAGTGAGATTTGGTATTCAAATTCTATTTTACAAAGCATTGAACGTATTTCGTTCTTTGTATTTGTACCTACAACGCCTCGTCTTTATGCATTTTTATTTTGTTTTCTAGTTCTACTGTGGTTTAAAAAATTAATATTCCTGAATTATTGTAAATAAACAATTCTTAAATTGAACGGGTTTTTTATTTTAGCTTTTATGTATTTCGACACGCCATTTTAAGAAGCAAAATTAAAAGTGAAGTTAAGTTAAGAATTGTTTTATTTACAATAAAATAAAATAAACTTCAAAGAAGTTAACCTAGAACTGATCTGTCCAAACTTTGGTAGCAAATTCTATTAGCCCTAAAGATAAAAACTGTTTATTTTAACATAGATCCGACAACGCCCCGTTGTGGAGTTACAACCATCCGAAAATGTGATGATCTAATCATGCAATAACATTAACAATAATAATCAATAATAATAATTGTTTTTATCTCCCACCAAAAACAGTAAATGAAATATAAGAAATAAACATGCTGTAAAATAACAGCATCAACAAGTATAGGCACATATACGTAAACAGTAAAAAATAGAGACTTTGGGGAAATATCAAGGTGCAAGTTCAGGCGCAATGCTAAATCTTCCTCTTGGACCTTGAATCAAATGAATTATTTATACTTAAAACCAAAAATTAAGTAAAACTAACTTATTTCTAAAATATTTTGCAATTTGCAAGGCGAAACTCAAGGATTGTACTTCTAAAACAAAAATAAACATTACCAGGTAGATATCCAGTCGAATGAAGCAGCGTTCATACACTTATGTTATCAATTTCTGTTGATTTAGAAAAACATGAAACAGACGCTTTTTAAACGTGTTTACTGAAAAAAACTTTAAATTGTCTGGTAAGAGATTGCACGTATTTGCCATTTGAAACCGAAATCCGCGTTCAAAAAAATCTGTTTTATGATTGAATTAATATTTGATTTGATTTAAATTTCGTATGATTTACAATTTTACTTCTTTTTATCCTAATTTATCAACCAGGTACAATAATTTATTTACAAAACAAAAAAAAATCGTCTTCTTCCGGAATGGAACCTCTTTGTGGTTCTCGTTTGCAACTTGCACTTTATAGATCTCTGCAAGCTCGACAAAACCGTTTAAGTATGAAGCTGTTCATTGCTATCAGTTCAAAATCTACAATGTCAATTTATTAGCACACTTAATAAAAAATATATTTAATTATCAAAGGAACTGGCACAGTGCCTGTAATTAAAAAAACTTACACGGTGGTTAAATGCGAATAGTGAAAAACTCAACGTCTTTAGAGATGTTGCTCTTAATTAACTGTTTCTAGTTTTGTAATTAGTAACAGGACGTGCTGCTTGTTAAAATTTTCCTTTGTTTATACTAAATAATAAATTAATTGTAACTTCTAATTAGCAATTCTAGGTACATTATATGCAGATTTTTGCCGCAACAGCGTATACGGCTTTGTTTTTTCCTGCGCAAAAAATTATGGAGTGTACTGGTGAAAACTAGTTGCTGTTTTTCCGGCGTGCTTAATTTTTAAACAACCCTTGAACGGGCGGCGTCCCTAGTACTTATAAGCAAAGCCGAGGGTTTGACCGATTCGGTATTACGTTTAGTTGTATGAATACAAGCATATAAAAGTGAAATTCTGTAATTATGGGAATCTCTTTTGTCTCCAAACTAAAATTAAATAAAATTCCAAAAAATAAACGGTTTAATACAGTTGAAGATTGCTTCTGTCGCTCAACACAAATAAAATAAAATTTAGGAAAATAAAGTACAGCTGGAGATTTCTCCCGTTGCTAAAGATAAATAAAATAAGTTTCAAGAAAATAAAGTACAGCTGGAGATTCCTCCCGTCGCTAAACGGAAATAAAACAAAATGTAGGAAATAAATTACAGCTGGGGATTTTTACCGTCGCTGAACGAAAATATAATAAAATTCAAGAAAACAAGGTACATCTGGGGATTTCTCCGGTCGCTGAACGAAAATAAAATAAAAATTGAGAAAAATTACGACCTCAAGAAAAATTTGAATTTCTGGTCAGGATTTCTCAGGAAGTATAAGTCACAATATTTTCTGTGCAATGATTCCATTTTATACTAGAAGATTTTTGTGGAAGAATAGGCTGGAGTATGAATCTTTGAAGAAAGAAGTTCGGCGCCAAATTTCCGCGAGTCGACTGTTAGCGCCTCTTCACAACAAGCATTTTTAATAAATTTTAAGATAGTTGTCACCACGTAACTTGTTTGTTACAAGAGACATTCTTACAAAGAGTGAACTGGACTGTTAGAACTGTTCCTTCTTCCAACGGCTGTAACTAGGTACAGAATCGTATCTAAACCCATGTTTATCAGAGTTATTGTACTGCTCTGACGTGCAGAACTTACCCTCAAACTATTTAAACATTTTACGGGCACACTTGGAGCTTCATGCCAACAACAGATTTAATTTTATTACTTACTACCTATAGAAACTAGGGTGATGTTATAATTATAAATTTATAACTGTTGTATTTATTGTGTATAATTTTAATTCAAATGTTTTTGATCACCTTAGTATTTTGTTAAACCTTATAATGGACACGTCAATTACGGGCGCTAGAAAATGATAAGAAAGCGGTCTGTTTCAAATGCTGTGGAGTGTAGACGAGTAGATGCAAAACGTGTGTGACACCATTAGCGGGGTCCTTTTACCAAGACCGAGGCGTTTGTTGCTCATTAACCGTGTCCGCATAAAATTATAGTTTAATATTAAAAAGCAGTGTCGAATTCGTAAAATAGTATTGATATCTAGAAATCTACAAGAAGTGCATCGAATCTGTGTCGATTAAACTAATTCGAAACGAACAAGAGTGTCTATTCATCTAATTGGGCATTACTGACGAGATAAAACTAATTAATCACTTCCATGGTTGTTAGTGGTTCTCTCCGACTGCAATGCCAGCAACTTCAACTTCAGCGTAGAAAAGCTTTCAGACTGGGTAGTTTGGTTTCCTGCGTAGGTTTACCGCGTGGCCATATCGTTATGTATATTCATTCCAAGTGCTTGCTTGTTCAAAAGTATTAGCGCGAAACATTCATTTGAATTTTTTAAGTAATATTACTGAATACATGTTTCTGTACTTTTTTGGAATATTTCACAAAATCTTCGCACAATAACTTTGCAACATGTAATTTGTTTTAAAAAAATATTATGATTTTAAACCATACAACCAATTTAAGAGAGTCTTGATGAGTTTATTGTTATTTTTAATTTGTTTCATAGAAAACATTCATAATTAGGTAAGGAATCTATCTTTTATTTTTTTTTGTGAACTGTCTTTTGAAGCGTATTGTTTTAAATATTATTATTTTACTTATATTGCCCGATTATTTCTTATTCATAATTTTAGAGCAATTATAAATATTTTTAAATACGACCCTGCGCTGAAATCCTCAAAACAGTGCGATGTTAACTGCTGTGTCTGCAATTTCCATTATTAGTAATATCCAAATGTTAAAATTCTTATCTCGTTGTCGCCCCGTATTTTGCTCGACGAATGTTGCCCTCTTTATTTGTTAAAATTTTGAAAATTCTACCTGCATTCGCAACACCATACTACAACTCGTAGATCATGCGTTCGCACTGTGCGTTTGCAGCTGGCTAATGTAATGGCTATCGCTACAACGCGCGTTTCCAAACAGTGAAAATCGAAAATTTTTTTCGTAAAATCACTCAAAGGATTTTCTGTAACTTTTCAAGATATTTCTATAATCAAACAATTTGATTATTTTCAATCGAAATATTCCATCGCTTTAGTTCAATTTTTAACTAGTTTTTACTCCTGGTAGTTAGGTGACCCGTTGTCCATCTTTCATTAATTTGGTTTCTTTCAGATTAATAATTTTCGAATTTCTAGTGTGGTTTTCTCCCGATTTATTTTGTAGTTTTTGAATTTTGGTAATCAGCTTTGTACATCCACTTTAATATCCATTCTTGAAGTGTTCAGATGGTTTTTGAAGTATTTTCTAAAAAGTTTTTAATTAATCATTTATTTCTATGGATTAATCAGTAAATATTCCTTTAATGTATGAGACGACATATTGTTGTAGATTTGAAATTTTGGGTAAATCTTGTCTCAGAAACCATTGTTGGATTTTTGGACTTTGAGTGCATGGCTTTTTGAATCAGAAATCCTGCAATTTGAAGCCGATTATTCTATATTATAAACTTTTTCCATCCAATTATCAGGGCACCAATAATAATTAAGGTAATTTATTTTGTTATTTTAGTTAGTTTTGATTTTATAGTTTTCTTTAATACTTTAGCTCTACCATTTGTACACCTTCCTATATGCCTGTACACTGTTACATATCTACGTACTTGTCTGTTTTATGGAATATTTTGGATTCGATGCTGTGTTTTTATACATAAACTATTCTGTAAATAAGATACTGGACGTTCTCAGTATGTTTTAATGGCCGTAAGAGAAACTCTTTTAAACCTGTAAGCAGGATTTAATTGGAAGTCAAGTTTTAAAGGATATTTTGGACATTACTTTACCGTAACTTAGTTGGAAGAATTTGTTTGGGCTTCGAGTTAGTAAAATTAGCTTCGGAAAGATCAGAGATTGTGCTTTCATTGTAAATATATAAATTCTTTATATTTGCTAGTTAGCTGTAGCCAATTGCTATGAATTTCGTCCATTTGTGATACTCATTTGCTGATTTTACCGGAAAATATTTGTTATGGTATACATTTAAGGTTATGAAGCCTTGAACTGTAATTTATTTAATTAATCTAAATAGCTTACGATTTGCATTACCAAAATCAGCATAGTTCGCTTTGTGTTAGTTAAATTTTAGAACTTTTACGTTATTTATAGGTTTATGTTATTGTATGAAGCCATTTCGTTGTTTAAGTAACGTTTACATGATAGCGTAACTTACGTAGTTTATACAGTACATTTAGTTTGTTGCATTACATCTAAAAATTATTAACCTACTTGCAATTTATATTAATTTAAATGTTTGAGAGATATTTTTCTTTAGGCTACTACAAGACTTGCAAACGATTTGATATTTATTATAATCATATACAAGTCGTTGGACATTATATGGTTTGTTCGAGCTCTTACAAAACTGTTACTTAAAACTGTTTTTGTATTTATATGCATGTACTGTTTCTGTACAACAGATTAAAAAACTGGCCAACTAACTCTTGCAAAATTTTTTGCTTTTTTTTTCTAAAAAAAAAATTATGCAACATAAAACTAGTGATTGAATGGTTTTATAAATCGAAAATTCATTCAAAATAATCATTCGTATGCAAAGCGCACATGTACATGAACTCGCTGATTTTACTGCTACCGAATGCGAATAAGCGAACCTTTCGAGATACACATGATTTATTTAAAATATTTGCAGCATTCTTCATTTTTACATTTTTCTATTTGAAAGTAAATTATTTTAACGCTGGATCCTAATATTTAAATCAAATCATATATGACATTTTATTCTTTAAATTTGTTCGGTAACTACCGCCACCAGTCATAGGATTATCGCATTCCGCAAATTCTGACAACAACGTGCATTTGCAGCTGGATTTCGTTTTAAACCGCGCCTCTGAAGCAGACAATGCTAAACTATTCTAATAGCAAAATCATTCAAATGACTTTCCGTAACTTCTCAAAATAATTCGATATATTTCAATCATTGAAAGCTTATTATTTTTATTCGAAATGAAAATGAAACTTAGAAAATTGGTTTTCACCCATGAGAGGAAAATTTTTTAATAAATAGGAGAATTAAAAGTCCTTTTCTCTCAGCAAAAATATTTAATTAAACGGTAACCGGTTTTCGGGCAATTAATTCCTGCCCATCATCAGCCTTAAGAAAATATAATTGCACTACTCGAAACGTATAATAAAATTTAGCATGCCTAAATCGGCGGAATTGAACACAGGAGAAAGTCTAACAATCGAAACAAATGTACAATCTCAAAAATTAACATCAAGACGAAACATAACCTCACACAGTTTTTTTTTTTTTTTTTTTTTTGAAACTATTAAATGCCAAACATTAAAGTATAATGTGCAATTAAAAAAATCTATTATGACGTTACGGCTCTGCTACCTTGGAAGATTAAATCAATTTATTTATTTATAAGTTCTGGACCGCGGAGTATACACTGACTTATCCGATATTTGTAATCGGTGTCACTACCATCGTCTTGTAGAAGGAAACTTGTAAGCGCCCAACTGAGCCGGACCGAGATAAGTTGTAAATTTACTTTCAAATAGATCGATAAGTAAAATTACAAAAAAAAAGTGACGAGACGTTTCAAATGAAAGTAATTGAAATTTTTGGTTATTGAAATTAATTCAGAAATTGCAGAAAATGTATCGAATGATTTTACGATTTTAAATTTTTGATTTCGTCTGGTCGTGGAGTGCGGCTGAATGAAAACTTTTCCAGACTTGAATCGTCTTCTAGAAGAAATACTGTAAGTGCGCGACTGAGCTAGATCGAGGTAAGTTCCAAATTTACTATCAAATAAATCGAAGACTAAAATAACAGGAAAAAGAACTAGCCACGTCATATTCCGAATGAATATAATCGAACTTTTTAATTATTGAAATATCTTGAGAGGTTACGGAAAATCATTCGAATGATTTTACGATTTTAAATTTTTGTTTTTGCCTTGCCGTGGAGTGATGCGGTATTTGTAATCAGAGCGGCTTTATAGAGGCATTTTCAGACTTTAATCGTTTTCTAGAAAAAATCATGTAATTACCTAAATGAGCTAGATCAAGGTTAGTTCCAAATTTACTTTGAAATAGATCAAAGAGTAATATAAAAAAATAGTGACGAAATGTTCTGAGTGAAAATAATCTGACCTTTCGATTATTGAAATAATTTGAGAAGTTACAGAAAATTATTCTAGTGATTCTACTATTTCGAATTTATGATTTTGTCTGGCCGAGGAGTGACTTACTGACCCGGTATTTGTGATCGGAGCGGCTTTGTTAAGACCTTTTCAGACTTTAATCGTCTTCTAGAAGATATTTTGTAAGTGCCCGACTGGGCTAGATAAAGGTAAGTACCAAATTTACTTTTAAATAAATCAAAGAGTAAAGTAAAAGAATGAAAATATAGTGACGGGATGCTTCGAATGAGTATAATCGAACCTTTCGATTAATTAAACATCGTGAGAGGGTACGGAAAATCATTCGAATGATTTTACGATTTTACGATTTTAAATTTTTATTTTTCTGCTTTGGAGGCAAGCTTTTAAGCAATAGCAAGCTGCAAATGCAAAATCTGGCTAACCCCAAGGAACAACAAGACAAGAATGACTTGATGTGGACATGAGGCTCGAATGATTTACATTCACATAGTAAATTGTAAAGTAGTGTACAGTGTTACTAAGATTTCAAATAAATCCTGTCCGCGATAATACGATAAGAACAAGGTTGCCAAAATTTGCATTTGGTGGCAATAAAATCGCAAAGCTTTGAGAAATTGCTCAGATGCGCGTGCATTTTAGAAACGAATGATTATTCTGAATGTATATATCGACTTGTCAAAATAATTCGAGAAGACGAAAACTAATCATTCGATTATGCCTATTCTACTAAAATACCGGCCCGCTCCAAACACCCCACACATCTACGCACCTGTTAATAAAAATAAACAAAATGCAGTAAAATTGTAAAAAATAACTAATAAAATAACTGTACAAATTTTAAATGTGTTATTGCAGTTTCTGTTCTGATTAAATTGTTTTATTTTCGGAAGTCTGTAACTCTGTAAGAAAGCCTCTTCGGACCTATGTCCGCATAAACTTCTTTCATCTTTTACGTCAATTGAATTTATCACCAAATTATAGCTAGACTTTTCCCGGCCGCTCTGTATAGCAGAAAAAAACAGAAATTCTTGTATTCTTGAAAGTGAATTTTTATCCTAACTTGGCAAACTCGACACAAAGCGATCAGATAAAAATGAAATTACTAAAACTAAAGGGAACATATCAAACAGACAATGTCCATAAAAATTTTCAATTTAGAAGTTCTTTTTTTTATAAATAAATATAAATTCATTCTTGGTCAGATGCCTGCAGCACTAAGCTCAGAAACCGTTTATTCAAATTTCACCTTTGACCTTCTCTGTTAAATGACTTGGTCTTTTGAAACAAAGCAAACTTCATCGCAAAGCCTGTTTCCGATAATAGGCTTTGTTGTTGTATGTATAAAAAACAAGATGAGTTATTATTTAAGTATGTCAAACGAAAATTGTAGGTAATCGTTGAAAATCTCTTCAAGTTTGATGTTGTTACAGCTGCGTCCGAATACTGATTTATGTAAACGAATGCTTTAGCAATTATATTCTTTTTTTGAGCTTCAGTTACATACTAATTCGCATAATGTATTTAAATCTTCGAATAAAATTGGCATCCTATAATTCAGACAAAATTCTTTAATTTCCGCAAAACTAAACATCAAAGTTTCCTTCTGTGCGCGCCGAGTCCTCCATAAAATGAGTGCAAATCCCTTCATTTGTCTTTACGAGGGGACAAAAGACTTAACTAACCAGGAGAAGCTACTTGACCACATTGACCCTAGACGTGACACCACGTAAAGTCAACGTAGAAGCGGCCAAGTAAGAGCAGTCATAAATTTATCCAACTGAGTCATCGACTCTGATAAGTCTATATAATCAGAAGCTTTGCTGAATGGACGAGGATATTTGATTGCCTAAATCAGATGACAAAAGTTGGTGATTGCTGATTTGTTAGTTAATATTGACCGATCGACGCGGACAACACTTTATTAATGATTGTTTGCTTACTACATTTAAGATGATCTAGAAGAAACGTAACAATTTGCTAGACGAAGCTTTTTCTGCAATTATTTTTTTATGGGCTCTAATTTGTATAACCGTTACTCCTTTTACACTTATCATGTTTTGTAGATCTTATAAAAAACAAAAAGACGACCAGTAATCATAAATTCAAAATAGAATTTCGTGTCTCTTATTAGAAAACGGATTGAAAGCTGATGAAGAATGGTTTTCACAGCTTGATTGGAAATACATAGTAAAAGCTAAGTAAAGTAAAAAATTTGAAAAAAGTAACAACGCGAAATATTAACCAAAAATTCCAAATTCTTGAAAATTCCTAGAAACATCGGAAAGATTTTATAATTTTTGGAAAAATATATAAAGTTTGTATAATTTTCGTAGCTTTTGAAAAATTTTCAATATTCTGATGACCTGGAAACTTTTAAAACCAAGCAAATTTTAAAATATTTTACAATTTTACTAATTTTAGAAATATTGAAAATCTATGAGAATATTGAAAATATTCAATATTTTGTATACTTAAAAATATTCAAATTTTTTCAAAAGTTTTACAATTTTAAACAATTTTGAATATTTCATAACTTTTAAACTTTTGGAATAAATTTGGGTACTATTGAAGATTTTTGAAAATCCAAGTTTTGATATTTTGAAAATTTGTATAATCTAAAATTTAAAAAAAATAATATTTTAAGTGTTAATTGCAAACAATATTTATTCGTTAAAATCGGTTTCGTAATTTAGTGATCGTTTTTTTTGCGATTATCCCATCTCATTAAACTGTTCAGGTAAACGGCTAAAACAAAATCTCCTAGAGTTGCTTTCTCAATGGAAATTTGTTTCTATTGTCAGTCAACCGAAGTTAAAGACAAAATTCGTACTTTTTTATATATCGAAAACGCTTTGAAGGGGGGCGGAGCAGGGGAAATGATGGGTGTTAAGTTTATTTAAAAGTGCTTTATTGGTTTGTGGTGGCGCGATGCATTTTGTGTTGTGGCGGTGGGGGTTATATTGAAATTTTTGACTATTGTTAGTGAGTATGGCACAAGTGGCCAACAGAGACTGTCCGTTTAACTTACGCACCTTTTATATTCACCTTTTGATAATTTGTTACACTCCATTACATTACCTATTTGCGTTTAATTATATGTGAATAAAATTACCTACGAGTTTTATTTCCAATTTACTGTTAGGGATACATTTATCTTGGTGTATAATTTTCTTTATGTTTTAAGTATTCGGTGGTATGCCTTTGTATTGTAGCTTTTAAATGTAAGTTTTGTCTTAATAAATTCACGTAATATTCCACTGGCGTAACTAATTGAGAATTTGGGTCAAGATACGACTCCGGCCAAGGGGTGCAGGATACATAAATAACCCGGCTTAAGTAAGGGGCGTAAACGCATGTGCTCTGAACTGGGGTAGATCGGCAGATTGGTTTTGCATGTAGAGTGGTTTAGCATGCTTTTGTTTTGCTCTGCATGGAATCTGTGTGATTTATCTGTAAAATAATCTAGTGCACTAGTGGTTAATTAGTAGATGATCAGTATACTGTTCTGGTATGTAGCTACGGTGATCTGTGTTGTTTGGAAGGTGAGAGCTCTCGAGTTTTGGCCAGGTGTACTTGTACAAGTGTGGTTAATAACCACGGGCTGGCTGGCGAAAGGAATTGTTAATCAAGGCCTAAAAACCTTGGATCCTGTGGCATGATAAGCGCTATGCAATTCCCGCTGTGCCACTTGACATAGGCGGTTTGGCGATCCACCCCTATTGACCCTTTCGGGGGTGCAGCAGTGCAAACTGGTTTACAGGTGTTAATTTGTATATTAACAAGAAAGATTAATTGCCCAATGGCATGTAACCTGGAAGTAATTACCATTGAGATGTAGCCAATCAAAGTGTGATTAGATGTTAGAAGTCCTGTGAATTATCCATTCTGCCAAGGCGTGAGGGGTGGGCCCCCCGGTGAGTTAAACAACAGTACATCAGATAGCGACAGATGGTGAGTCTTTTTCTTTGTTTCATGATTCCACATGTGAGGCCGTTTCTTTGCGACCCTTGTCGGTCATTGGCGCCTGCACGACTCAATTCCAACACTCCACCCCCGGTTACAAGGAATGTGTGAAGCTGGGCTTATGTAAAACGATCTTGGGTTGAACTAGCCTCATACGTGTCTTTGTTGTTTACCAAGGAAATTAGTAATCAAAAATTAGCTCTCCTAACAGTCAGGTGTGGGGTTCCGGAGTTTGAGAATTGAGTTGTGCAGTGGTGTAAAAAGAAAACGATTTATTTGTGTTATTTTGTGTTGTTTATTCCAACCGAATTAAGGTAATTAATACTTTACCAATTTAAACTGTAAATGTAGCATGACAGGTGTCGAATTTACTGAACCAAAAATAATTATTTGTTTTTACGCAAATTTTAGAAAAGAAAAGCTACTAAATACACTAATTTAATAATGATTTCACATATTTGTAATTTTTTTTTAATTGCTTTGGTGGTAGAATTATTGCTATCGATTATGTGTGTATTGTGAATTATTTTATTTACAATATATTTGTGTATTGCATTATAAAATTGTCGCAGGCGGTGTTTGAAATGCAAATAGTAGCGTCACTTACAGTAGCAGTGCTGTAACGACGCTTAAGTTATGTGTGTCATTGTTGGCTCAGCTTTTAGCGGCAACAATTGACTTCATTTTTATCCGGTACCTACTAATAATATTACGCGGCCCATGTAATTTATTTTCTATCCAATTTATTATTGTAAAATATTTTACATATTTTTCCTTGTCATGGGCCCGCAAACTAAGTTCGATTAAAATAAAAGGCGAAGTAATTAAATACAAAATATGGTAATTAATAGATGAAACGACACCTGTCTAATTTAAAGTCAGTTAAATTGTTTAAGTAATCTCTAAAACAATTATTACGCTTATTCTTCCCGAATTAAGGATTTGAAGAATGGCTGACGGTTCAAAAGGGCCTAATCGTCGCAATACACGTGCCCAAATTAGTAGTAAAAAACCAGTCACGATGCGACGGCGCCCTGTGTTGAAGCAACGCGTAACAACATTCAAGCGTCCGCTCCTGGAACAGCGCGCGTTAATGCCGCAGCGGCGTCGAATTTCTCAGGAATCCGGGGCTAGCTCCCAAATTTCTGAACTTACCGGGGTTGTTCAACAACTAGCGCGGACTGTAGAACTTCACGTTACTAGCGCGCTTCGTCCTGAGTCCTCTCAGCGTTATCGGGAAAACGTGGTTCCTCCGTTTGATCCGGAAGACAAAAACCAATCGATCGAAAGGTGGTACAAGCAAATCGATGAGCTCCGAGCCATGTACAACTGGACGGAGCAAACAACTATTTACCATGCCATATCGAGATTAACGGGTTTAGCTGAGACGTGGTATCGAAGTCTCAGCTCGTTTAATCATTCGTGGCGAGCGTGGAAGGAAATTTTAATGAAATCTTTCCCTTCGTGCGTTGATTACTACGCGAAACTCGAAGAAATGATGAGGAGAAAGAAACGCGTCGAGGAAACATATATCAATTACTATTATGAAAAGCTAGCGCTACTGAATACTTGTAAAATACCCGGCGAGGACGCAGTGTCATGCATCATAGGTGGTATCACCGACGCAAATGTGCACGCTGCTGCAAGGGCTGGAAGCCACTCTACTCCAGAAGCACTATTGCACTTTCTAAAAACATGTGCTGCAACGTCACTTGGTGACAAATCTTGGCAGCCAAAATCTTCCCGCCCATTAGATCATCCTAAACCACGACCAATGCGTTCCACGGAATCCGGATTAAAATGTTATAGGTGCGGAACCACAGGCCATCGCAGGATCAATTGTACTGTACCGCGCTGCCTGAGTTGTCGTGCTTTCGGTCATAAAGCAGTTAATTGTCATTTTAAATCTGTAAATAAGCCACGCCCAAATCTCTCTAACGCAGATTCAAGCGCAGTGTTGTGATTAAGTGATCCAGCTGACAATTTAAAATATTTCAAGGACATTAAAGTTAACGGGAAGTCGTCTAGGGCGTATGTCGAATTTGGTAGCGGTTGTAACACTATTCGCGAAGATAGCAGGTTATGGGTCCGGAAGGTTCGAAACGCTGGGTGTTACAACGTTCACAATTAACTTTGACGAGATATTCGAGAATGTGGAAGCCCAAGTGGTTCCAAATTCGGCTCAAGAAATCCCCGTTTTAATTGGCCAACCACTAACTGAACGACCCAACATCCTGCTGATTAAAAATAGCGACAGCTTACGACTGCTGAACAAAGATGGAAGACCTTTGGCGCCTCGAGTCACTCAAAAAAAAAAAAAAAGATTGCGCTGTGGGCAAAAACAAACGGACAGTAGTACCCCCCCCCCCCAATCACATAGCAAATGTGTTGGTAATACATAGGGCGGAATACGAAGGTAACTTGTATGTCGAGGCTGCATTAAGAGCGCAATCCGGACACGAGCACGTTATTCCCAAAACTATCTTGTCGGTGGAAAAAGGGCAAGACACATACGTTCCCGTCATTAATATATCTCCACAGGATATCACCTTACACCCTAAACATTCCTTAGCTAGGGCACGTCCTTGTATTCCAGACATGACCACAACAGCCAAAGTCCATGCGACACCTATTGGTTCCCCAGAATGAATGAGTATGTGGAAAGGTACATTGCCTGCTGCGTTGCTTGCTTGCACAATAAAATTCCCGCTGGCCGACGAGAGGGTTACCTACATCCTATAGCAAAACATCCAGTACCATTTCACACTGTTCATCTAGATCATTTGGGCCCGTTTCAGAAAACCACTGAAGGAAACCTTTACGTGATTGTTATGATAGACGCATTTACGAAATACGTTCTGATAAAACCTACTACATCGACGAAGGCACGGTTCGTGATCAGGTTCCTTTCAGAATCGTTTGGCCTCTTTGGGACTCCCAAGAGAATTATCTCAGATCGGGGCCCGGCATTTACTTCTCGAAAATTTAAGAACTTTTGTGACAGGCACCAGATCAGGCTCGTGTTAAATGCAGTTTCTACGCCTCGAGCCAATGGTCAAGTTGAGAGATGTAATAGAACCATCAAAACCGCCTTAGCAACTACAGCAGAAGACGAAGACAAATGGGACCTATGCGTTCCAAAAGTCCAGTTCTCAATCAACAATACCGTCCACAAAACAACGAATAAAACTCCGAGTGAATTGCTAATGGGTTATAAGCAGCGGACGAGCACCGAGAATGTACTGTTGGGAAATTTGGCGGGATCTACCGTGCACGAAGATCTACAAAACATACAAAACGCCATAGCCACACGTATCGTTGCAGAACAACAAAAACAGAAGCGACGTTTTGACAAAAAGCGTAAAGACCCACGCATTTATGAGACAGGAGACCTCGTACTCATTAGAAAGAGACCTACTAGCGATGGGACAAGTAAAAAGCTGCGTCCATTATACGATGGTCCGATGATAGTCAGCCAAGTCTTACCAAACGACTGTTACTGTGTGAAAGATATGCCTGGGCCCACTAGAAGCCAAAGAGCAAAATACACTAACGTAGTAGCGGTAGACCAAATGAAACCTTGGATCCCTACAGGTGGAGTATCTGATGATACCGACTACGAGAGCGGCGGAGATGGCGTGGTTTTGGAGATTTCCAGTAGCGATGTTGAAAAATCTCGAGGACGCGATTAAGCAGGTTGGCCGAATGTTAGGGATACATTTATCTTGGTGTATAATTTTCTTTATGTTTTAAGTATTCGGTGGTATGCCTTTGTATTGTAGCTTTTAAATGTAAGTTTTGTCTTAATAAATTCACGTAATATTCCACTGGCGTAACTAATTGAGAATTTGGGTCAAGATACGACTCCGGCCAAGGGGTGCAGGATACATAAATAACCCGGCTTAAGTAAGGGGCGTAAACGCATGTGCTCTGAACTGGGGTAGATCGGCAGATTGGTTTTGCATGTAGAGTGGTTTAGCATGCTTTTGTTTTGCTCTGCATGGAATCTGTGTGATTTATCTGTAAAATAATCTAGTGCACTAGTGGTTAATTAGTAGATGATCAGTATACTGTTCTGGTATGTAGCTACGGTGATCTGTGTTGTTTGGAAGGTGAGAGCTCTCGAGTTTTGGCCAGGTGTACTTGTACAAGTGTGGTTAATAACCACGGGCTGGCTGGCGAAAGGAATTGTTAATCAAGGCCTAAAAACCTTGGATCCTGTGGCATGATAAGCGCTATGCAATTCCCGCTGTGCCACTTGACATAGGCGGTTTGGCGATCCACCCCTATTGACCCTTTCGGGGGTGCAGCAGTGCAAACTGGTTTACAGGTGTTAATTTGTATATTAACAAGAAAGATTAATTGCCCAATGGCATGTAACCTGGAAGTAATTACCATTGAGATGTAGCCAATCAAAGTGTGATTAGATGTTAGAAGTCCTGTGAATTATCCATTCTGCCAAGGCGTGAGGGGTGGGCCCCCCGGTGAGTTAAACAACAGTACATCAGATAGCGACAGATGGTGAGTCTTTTTCTTTGTTTCATGATTCCACATGTGAGGCCGTTTCTTTGCGACCCTTGTCGGTCATTGGCGCCTGCACGACTCAATTCCAACACTCCACCCCCGGTTACAAGGAATGTGTGAAGCTGGGCTTATGTAAAACGATCTTGGGTTGAACTAGCCTCATACGTGTCTTTGTTGTTTACCAAGGAAATTAGTAATCAAAAATTAGCTCTCCTAACATTACAAAGAAAAGTATTAAAATCGGTTATCAAGTTGAGATTAATAAACCGAAAAACAACAATTGGAAAATTATGCTTGCTTAGATCGGCTGTTCGACATGTGTAGACATAAATCTAAAATTTTTTTCCAAGCGCGTCTATATTGAAGTAGAGCACCGCTTCGCTTCTCTCCTATTTCTTGCAGCGGTCCCCCGGTTATATCATATTTCGTTTTCTAGTTGCAACCAATGAAATCTCAAAACCTATTTCTCTTGTGCTATACACTTGTAGATGATAGCAGTTGTTTTAGCGATTACTTAATTAAGCTGTACAGGTAAACGACCAAAAGGAAACCTATGTGTTGTCTTCTCAATTTTCGTATTGATATTTAATATGCTCATGCCGATTTTGAAGCCAAAAGTAGCAAATTGATAATGGGGGCAGTAGGGGGATAGGAAGAACGCGTTTGCGCAGATCGACTATTCGACATGCGTAGAATACGAATTTAACGTGCAACTGCATTACCGTAGTTCAATGTCCCACTGTGCACGCATTCAATATTATAAATAAAACTCCATACGAGACCCAAAACCGAAACTTAGTACATATGGTGTTATTTAAAAAAACTTTGATGACGTCACTACTTCAACAGGGAAAGGCAGAATTTTTTCAAGTACACCGAAACATCTGCAAGAATAAATACTTGTGACGTATTCAAAGGTTTTTACAAAAAATGTAAATTATTGATAAATATTAGCATGTATGTATACTTTATGAGCACCCTATGTTTTTTTTTAAGTAAACATTCAAAATACTAAAACCAATAGCGTTAAAAACTGTTTCCACGAAAAACCAATTTTTAATTATGTGCAGCTACGGGGGTAACTACTTTAAGAGCCGTTTCACACGAGCCACTTTTCGTGGCGCTACTGTAGCGCTACTGTGGCGTTTGCGCGTGTGAACGATTTTGAATTTAGTAGCCGTGAGCGCGCCACAGAAGGAAGATGTCTAGAGTGGCAGAAGAAGTGCTTTTAGCACTTTTATTATTACGCCGTAGAAAGAAACATCGGAAAAAAGAAAGTACTGGGTGCATCCATATGTAGGTGATAGCTTATTGAAAGGACAATTTTATATATCCTTTCGATATTTAAAACAAAACGAAATCAAGTTTTTTAACGTTCTGTATCAAACTCCTCCATACTTAGTACATTCTATAAAAATGCGAAATATTTTCAAAGTTTTCAACGTCGTTGCACCAAAACCTCTGTTAACTTTGATAACTCAAGCGCGATTGAAGCCCATGTGTGAAGCTCTTGTGAAGCTGTTAATATGATTACGGGTACTGCCGATTGTGGCGACGCAATTTGTGGCGCGATTTTAAGGGAGACCGGCTACTCAATTGCCACAAACGCGCTGCATATTGGTGGAGCGTCTATAGTGTGGAAACTATCATTTAAATGCATTACTCTCCAAAAGTAGCGCCACAGTAGCGCTACAGTAGCGCCACGAAAAGTGGCTCGTGTGAAACGGCTCTAAGTGGTTTTTTTTCAGGTGAAAGAAGGAATATCTGACTGCTTTGAAAAATTAGGGAATATGTGTAAAAACGTTTTTTGTTAGTTATACAACGGTGTATTTTATACGTAGTGATGCATTCTTATTTTTCTACCCATCTGATTAAAAATAATAAATGTAGAAACGAGTCGTTCCTTAAAAATTAAACAAAAATATAAGAAAATTTAAACCCCACCTGCTAAATTATTTATTTTGGTTTTAGTCATACAATTTTTATAGTTTTTGGAAATTCTGTATAAAATAATATACGCGAACTCTAAGCAATATCTAAAGTAGAGGTAACAATGCATAACTGATTTCTCAAATTCCCATCCATTCGTTCTTCAAAACGAATTCTAAATTCGCATATAAAATTGATGTATAAATATGTGTGCATTCAGAAGTCTATTTCTAGCGCATACTGCATAAATGTTTAAAGAACTGTTCTACAACCTGCATTTAGAATCTTGGCAAAATATCGCGCCATTAAATATTCCGGGGGAAATAGAATGTGACAAATAGTTCATGCAGACACAAGTTGTTAAATAAAAAATCCCGAACATCTCTTATACATGCGGTGGCTCGTAAGCACCCTCGAAAAAGGAGAAGGTAATAATATACGACTCGAAGCTCACCAAACCACCGCCTTTGTACGTGGAAGTAAAGCTTTCAGTGATTTTGTCTTTCCAGATGCTCCTAGCATTTTGGTATTTTTGTAATTTTTAGAGAAAATAAATATTCTCGTTTTATACATTTTGTGCGTTTTTTGTAAACTTTCATAAAAATAAAAAATTGACTAAACCGTACCGGAGCTATCTTTACGTTTTGAAATAGAAGACGTGTTGTGATAGAGAAGTGCTCGTAGGTAGGACGTGCATCGAAAATACGAGCGCACGGTCTAGTCATATGACGTGGGTTTCAAAATAGCACACACTATAATAGCAGCAGGAATGATTCACTGCTGTATCCTGCAGGACTGTATAATAGGCCCAGCCTGCTGCGAGACGCCAGCCACCGCTACGTTATTTAGTTGCAAGTAGGACACCCTTGGGTATAAAAAAGAAATTCTTTATTTCTTCTGGAAATCTTTAAGTTTTTGCTGTATAAACAGGATGTATGAGGTTTTTATTATTGCAACAAACATATCGTAAACAATAAAAAAATGTTTTAACCCGAAACAAACGGAAAATTTACGGCTTGCAAAAATGTATGATATATTTTTAATAAATTTATACTTCATGTTTTTTGAATGGAAATTTTGCTGTTGAAATAGTAATTTTTTTAAGCAAACGTAAATTTTCTCTGTATGTTGTAATAAATTATTCAACCAAATGGTTGCGGAAAAAATTGTTAATAATAGAGGTTACATTGATCTTAGAAGCGGACAGTTTCGAACCCAACTATCATCAGAACCTTAATTTAAGTCTGTTTCGAAGGTTGAGAGCGTTTCTTAGAACCAAATTCATCGATTTAATTTTAAAACTACATAAAACTTTTGAAAATTATGACAAGAGGAGACGGAGTAATATTGTTTGATACAAAGTTTGAAAAACTTAATATGACAGAGTTACCTGAGCCTAAGGCTTTCTTTGAATTTTAAAATGGTGGCACTTGCCAAAAGCTTACTCCGCCATGGTCACGGTCAACAAAAGATTGAAAGACGTTCCATTAGCGCGCTACCAGTACAACGTCAAGCTGCGAGCTCTATTTCCCACTGGCTGGAGCGAGAATGTTGTCTCTACTGGTTATGCAGATTAGTGCATCTCAAACGCAGCCGACTTTCTCGGCGCAAACATCCCTTGCTTGCACTTTTACTATGATGACCCTTACTGTAGCCAGTCCAAGTGCAATGGCTTTCTTGCAGGGTTATATATTACTATGATATGAGGCTATGTACTTACCAGAAAAACAATTCTTTAAATGCCTGCAATTTACGCAATAACTAATTATATTTTATATGAGACTCTTTTATAAAATTTCTCAGGGTCGTTATTAAGCTTGGGAAGAAATGTTATTAATAAATAAGATTAAAAAAAAATACACAAACCAATATCAACGTTACAACAGCTTTTTATTTAAAAGTCAATTTGGGGTTAATTTTTTGAAAAATCAAGAAATTTCCTTTTATTCTACTGTTCTTAAAACTGAACACTTATCTTTGTTTCTTCTTTATAAAGATATCCTTAACTCGACAATCGTTGGATGATAAACTCCCTCTTCTCTGGTTTGCAGTTTCCACAAAAAACCACGCCACTCGCCTTTAGTAACAATCTTCCTCCGCTGTAGTACCAATATGTACTGGACTGCTTTTATATTGATTAATAATTGACATTTTCTACCATGATAACTGTAAAACTCGCACTGGACCGCTTTTATATTATTCTGCTTTTGAATATTTCCAAAATTAGTTGAGCAACACTTGTATCCGTTTTGTTATAACTTCTATTCGGTTCAAAACCACTATTTATTTGATATAACTCGTTTAATCTCTCTTTTTCTTTCAGAGAATCAAAAATCCTGTATCTTTGTTTTCAGGACGAGCCGTAACTAATCAATAAGTTTTTACTTGCTTTTGTCTTCCTCCTTGATTTCCCATTTTTTTAAAACAAATAAATCTCGTGAAACAATGAGTGTTCTTTTTATACATTTGTCAAATTGACATTCACATCCATAACCCTCACAAATGACATTTAACGATGCACAAAACAAGTAAGTCTAAAACTTCTTATATATTAAACCTTTTAAACATTTCTGAACTAATTTTATAATTAAAATTAACATAAACAATAATCGTATCAATTTGATTGTGTTCTTCTTTCTTTCAGAGTAAACAAAACTTCACAAATATGAAAATATAAATGATATAACGATAACCACATTATTTGAATTTTTAAACAAGAAATTACAGCAATAATACGCAACCCTGAGTTTATAACTTTGAATACCAAAACCTTACAGTCTTCACAAACCTCCAATCGTAAATTAAATTATAACAAGCATCCCAAAAACTGCCTTCCAGGAATTACAATACTCCAGTCAAATCAAACAACTCCAAATATCATAGCAATATAACGTGATTCAAAAAATTTCAGATCTCGGGCGGCCATGGGATATAATTTCATGTCTTAGCTAACTACGTTGCTCAATGCTGTCATGTTGACATTTTGAATTTAAAATTGATTTTTGTATCAATCAAACTTAAATAATAAACTACTAGTCAACTAAACTAATTTTTATTATATAACTTTACAAAATGGTGTTTACTACTGAACAGAAGACTTACATCGTAGAATCTTATTTTCGTACTGCTCAAAAAGTTGATGGAAATTGGAGGTATTCCATTCAAGACACTATGGTCGAATTTCAAGAGAAATTTCCAGGTATTCTAGTAAATTATAAAAATTTTGTAAATGGTTTAAATCATTCGGTGGCATTATTCACAGAATCTGGTAGTGTTACAAGGAAAGAAGGTAGTGGCCGTCGTAAAAAAAGAACTGATGAAAACATCAATGCTGTTAATGAGATTGTAATTGAAAAAACACCTACCACTTCGATTCGCAGGATTTCACAAGAAACCATCTCTTACAGTACATGTCAAAGAATTTTAAAGCACGATTTACAGATGCATCCTTATAAATTAACTGCTGTTCAAGAACTGTTGCCTCCCGATTATGAAGAAAGAAGGCAATTTTGTCGCTGGTTTCTTCACAACTTTAATAACAACGATGTACTGGACAGAACCTTCTTCTCGGATGAAGCATGGTTTCATGTTTCAGGCTATATTAATTCGCAAACAATGCGGATGTGGTCTGCAGAAAATCCACATTTTTACAGGGAATCTCCACTACATCCACAAAAGGTAGGGGTTTGGATAGCCATGAGCCGTCGAAGACTAATTGGTCCGATATTTTTCAACGGTTCAGTGACAGCAACGCGATATCGACAAGACATCTTAGAACCATTTATAAATGAATTACACGACGATGAGTTACATGCTGGGTATATGCAACAAGATGGAGCAACACCACATGTTACTCAAGAAAATATTCAATATTTGAGGCAGTTCTTCGACAAAAGATTAATAAGTAGAAACACTGAGATTCCATTTCCTCCATGTTCCTGCGATATAACTGTTTTAGATTTTTTTGTCTGGCCATACCTAAAAAATTCAGTGTTCAAAAGGCGCATCAATGATTTAGAAGAGCTAAGACAACGCATTACCAACCTTGATCAAGAATTAAACGATTCTCCACATATCATACAAAATGTGTTTGAAGAACTAAAAAGAAGGGTTCAAAAATGTCTTGAAGTGAATGGTGAACACTTTAAACAAATCGATGATGATGATATAATAAATTAATCATTTTAATTGTGTTTTTGTATACACGTGTTATTTTTAATTTCTAGCTTATTTTAGGTTAACGTTTTGTTTACTTTAATAAATCGCGTCTGTTCTAAGCTAAGACATTACTTCTTTTTCAGCGCCGCCCGAGATCTGAAATATTTTGAATCATACGTTATAATTATAGCTTTTGGAATTTTTCTTAAAAACAACCCTAGCTACTCCTCTCAGTTTTTAGCTACTTGCACTTTTGAGTACTGGTCGGCTACACACCGCCTAGGTAGGTCGGTAGCCGGTGTAATAGCAGCAACCGATACCACCTGAAAAAAGTCGCGAGTGAGAACCCCTTACGTCTCTACTTTGATTATAACTGTGACAATGTGCAAATGTAACCTTATTCGTAGGGTCCAGATCTCTGATGCCGATAGTCGTGTTTCTCCTTCCTGGACGACACCTTTTACCTGCAAATCCATGGCCTCCAACCACCCAGTATATTGCTTGTACAAATTTATAATCTGTTGGGTCTTTTCTACATAGGAACCGCGAGGCAAATGTATAGCCACGAATAGGGTGTGGGTGAGTGAACATTCTCCTTTGTAAAATCGTTCGGCAGGTCCTTCATTGTGCCCAATTAAGAAGACCCTGAACCTCTTCAAGTAAAAGCGGCTGCACCAAAGCCACTCCTAGTCCTTACTAATCAGACCTTTTAAATCTCTTCTGATTTTGTAGATCTGTGCCCGAACTGAAACGCAGCTTACCTTTTGAGCCGCACGAAAACGTTCCTTGCCGGCACTGGCCTACTACCACCATGATAATTCCTCTGCCGTAGCGACGGGTTTAACTGTTCACTTGAAATGAGCAAGCACATATTACCTCTCTTTAAGGAGTCGTTTAGAGCGTGTCGTTCAATTGAACGATTTGCTCCAAGCGACACTCTGTGTAGCGTGCGCCTTTGCTTTGAATGTGCAAAGTGCAATGAATTCCCGAGGCGCAGTTTCCGGAACACCGCACTATGTGGCAGGCGGAACACCCCAAATTGCATGCAATATAAGGACAATATGCTAAATACTTATTTACGGTACGGCTACGGGCGGTGGTCTGCCGAGTGCTAAGTGCCGCTGCCCGGCCCTGTGGTGTCATCATATGCTGTAATTAGCGAAAATGTAAACGAGTGGTTCAAATTGAACGACTCCAGGTACAGAATTTTCCTCGTGTCGTATTCGGATTATTCCGGAATGGTAAATAGACGAAGATATAATGTGTATTGTGTAATGTACTGAACAAATCATTTGGCAACACCGAACGTCTCGTTATCGAAGGATACATTACTACCCCACGCGTTTAATTTTTTTTCCTGCGACACCTGTCAAGAAAGCCACTGCTTGGACATTTCAGAACAACAAAGCTGCCCTTTAAGTATAGGCTACTCGCAGTTTGAGTCTGTTAAGCTACGCCTCGCCTAGGTAGGGTATACACTTTGATTAAGAGCGTGAGCAGGCGAAGTGAAGTCTCACTCCTAAGGTTCAGGTCCCCAATGTCCATTTTTTAAATTTTACTTATACTTGCTGCATATCTATGGCCTCCAACCACCTAAACTATCTTCTAGGCAAATTTATAACCCGTAGTCATCTAAACGCTGTGACCGCCCTCGTTGATATAATTACCGCCCCGACTAGGGAGCGGGATTACTATTTCAGAGGACGCGCTACCGACTCCATACTGGAGGTAGGGTACATTCCCTTCCGTGAAATCACTTACCCAATCATTTTTGCTCATAATTAAAACGCACTTGATCTTCTCCGAAGAAAGTTAGATGCACTAAAGTAAAATCACCGACCTCGAGCAAAATGTCTTTGTTCACGTATTTCACCAAAGTGAGCGTCCTTGGCCGTCCAGTTTACTAAATATTAGAGTAGATAGTACTGGACTTAGGCACCGCAGCGATTTACTTGGTGATCCACAAAAGATACATTAAGGCAGGCCTTAACCAGGCTGCGTCATGTCTTAGCTATATTCAGAAAACAATTACAAATGCCACTGTCAATCTTAATTGCAAATTCCGGAATATATCTAAGACGTGACGGACGCTAATCAAGGGCTGATTTGATGTTGTTTTTATGGATCGTTGAGTATAACTTTAATCGTCAGACTTTTGCTGATGTTTCGGCTGCAAAATGTTAATCAACTAAAAAGCGAATTGAAATAATTGTTTCTAAAATTTAAAGGTTTGACGAGTTGCTTTCTGTCGTTAGAATCTATGCTTTGGCCGGCGGATATCTTTCACACACTTAGAGACGGACATAAAAATACTACCACCTGAAAAAAACAAACTGAAAGAAAATCTAAGTGTTTTATGGAAAAAACTATCGTTTTTTTTTTATTTTTTTGTGACTAATATTCCTTGGAATTAAGGACACCCAACACCAAATAGCAAATTCTAGAACCAATATTTAGAGGAGTGGGGTAAATACCCTCCCTCTCCATTTTGCTGCACCTAACTATTAATTTTGGAAATTATTCTACAATTACTCATGATCAATTTAAACCAACAGAAATATTTTGCCAAGCTGT
Source organism: Ctenicera cuprea (assembly GCA_958336395.1). Taxonomy (NCBI): domain Eukaryota; kingdom Metazoa; phylum Arthropoda; class Insecta; order Coleoptera; family Elateridae; genus Ctenicera; species Ctenicera cuprea. The sequence goes on from OY284487.1 coordinate 63,156,578, forward strand.
AGAAAAAAATTCCAAAGTTAAAAAAAAATTTTGATTTACTATTTTTATAGTTCCAGAAATTCTCATAGATGATAACATTGTACTATTATAAAAACCAAAGTTTATGCCGATGTTACAACTTATTTTTGAATAAATAGGGACACGGACTATATACATTCATATATAGTCCTTAATAGGGGTTAAAACCAAATTTTTAAAAAAAGGATAAAGGTTGAAAAAAAACTTTGGTTGAAGGAATTTGTTGTACAGTCGTTCCAAAGATTTCGCATTTGATACACACACATATACAGATAGAAATATTAAAACAAAAACACGTTCTTGGAATCCTGAAGGACCGAAATATACATATATTTCAGTGAAAATGCCAAAATGAAAAGTTTTCACGATTACAATCAATTTCCATACTAGCAGTATTATGGGAAATAAAAAAGAATAAAAGTAATTTATTTTCCAAGTAAGTTGTTACCAAGTAAGAGTTTTTCTTTAAAAAACATGGTTTGCTTGTTCAGCAGAAAAATGTTGTTTTTAGTAAACTTTTATATTGTTGTATTTTGCAGCAAATCATTAACAATCAATTTGAAATATTGATACAAATTTATTTTCTTCCTGTTTCGAAAAGTACCTTCTTTTAATTATCAGCAACCACTTTTTAGCGTAAACAATTTTACTTGAGCATTTCTTGTAGACTGCATTAAACTTGTCTGAACTGTTCAAACTTTTCGTAATTTCCAGAATTAACAGTTCGCATTACTGCAACCTGCATACTAAATGATTCTAGTTAAGACGCCGTAGTTTACGTTAAACAATTTGTCTGTGGAGGCATTTCAACACTTCGCGCTAATATCTAGCTAATAATAGTAATAATACAAAATGACCACCGCGAAGCGTGTAATATCAGCAAGTCCGCTTGGGTGCGCTGCAGGCGTCCGCAACATTCTCAGTCCAGTGCAGATTATTGAAGTTGAGCTTAGACAATGTCAGTTCCTGTCTCGCTGTGTTTTATCATTCCTGGAAGTAAAGACATTAGGGGAGACATTGTCTCACCCTCGTGAACGCTTCAACGGATCTTTGATGATATGTTCTATGTAACGAAGTTGCAATCGAATAGATGATGTAATGTAATGTTCCTTCCTCCTAATCTGATCCGACTTTGGTAGTTTGCCATTGCCTACTGTACCCTGCTTGTTTCCACCCTCTGATTTAGTTTTATCAGTGTTTATCCCTTTTAGTAAACCAGCTTAGATGTGGATGCGTTTGTTTTCCTCTCTATGGCCAGTAAACAAAAACTTTTGCTAATGTTTTCTTACTGTATCGTAAAACTTTCATAGTGTTTATTTAATAACGATATTATAACAATTTTCTAGAACAATAACAGTATAAGATAATCCAAAAACAAACACACTCTTGAAGATGGGTTAATTTACTAGGTACTTAAAATATAAAGGTAAAACAATTCAGAGTTTTAAACTCAGCGTATTCTTGTTTGAAATTTAAATAACGTGGTTGTTTTTATATCATTTATATTTTCCAACATCTGCGGAGTTTGCTTTCACTGGAAGGTAGAGGAACACAATGTATGGTTTATGTCAATTGTAGTTATGAATTAGTTTAGAAATGCTTAAAACGTTTAAGATATAAGAAGTTAAAACTTACTTGTTTTTTCCATCGTTAAATGTCATTTTTGGGGGTTATGGATGTATATCACATTTTGATACTTTGACAAGTGCAAAATGGAACACTCGTTGATTATAAGTATTATTAGTTTGAGAAATAAAATTTGTAGAAAAAACGGAATTTTAGTTAGTTACGGCTGGTTTTGTAAATAGAGACAGAGATTTTTATTTTACCGAAAGAAAAGAGAAGCGAAACCAGTCTTATTACACATAAGAAGTGTTTTCTAGTTGGATAAAATCTATAACAGAACGGATAGAAGTATTTTCAATCATATTGAAAGTATTCAAAAGTGTGATAGTGTAAAAACAATCCAATACGTGTGTGAGGCTACAGTGGAAGAAGCTGCAAATTTACATTAACAATCTTGAATAAATAAATGGTAATAAAATTGTTATTTGAAGCTGAGCGGTGTGTACTTTTAGAAATAATCTAATCAGAGAAGAAGAAGACCAGTTATCCAGTCAAGGACCACAGCAGCAATTGTGGGGAAACTACGATATTTAAGTGTTCGTTTTAAGAAAAGCAAAATTGTAAAGTTTCTTAGTCCCCTATAACTTAGTATAACTTTAAATTGGCGTTTAATAAAGATCATTGTAACGTAACTATTAAGACACGAAGATAACAAATAAGCAAAAAACAACAAAAAAAAGCTAACCGGTTTGCAAACCATCTAGAGAAAACATGCCAGACTTGGCAGGAAAAAGTAGAGATTAGATTTACATCTTCCAAAGAAGTAATCTCCGAGATCAAAAACAATATTAACCCGGAAAAAACCTCAGGGTTTTATCTTATTACTGGAGAACTGCTAAAACAATTTCTGAGAAAAGCCATAGTTAAACTGACCTACCTAATAGACGTTGCTTCAGGTTAAAGTATGTGCCTAGGTTATGGAAAGTTGCAGAGGTCATAATGATCCTTGTTGCCCGTAATGTCGAAACTATTTGAAAAATTATTATTAAAAATATTAAAACCCATCGTAGAAGAAAAACCTCTAATTCCACCCCATCAATTCAAAATCGGAAAACAACATTCTACAATTGATCAGGTACATGGAGTAACAAGTATTATAAACAAAATCTTTAGAAATAAAGAAAGTCTGTTCTACAATCTTTCTGGATGTAGCTCAGGCATTCGACATGGTATGGCATGAAGGTCTGAAATACAATATTCCTGCCCAAACAAGGTTCTCAAATCCTAGAGTCTTATGTATTCGACAGATATTTTAGAATTGCACAGGAAGAAGCATATTCAGGAAAAATCAAGGCAGGGGTACCACAAGGTAGTGTATATGATCCAGTCTTATATATATTGTACACCCGTGACATATCTAACTTGGAAAATTACACCATCGCCACTTTTGCTGATGATACTGCCATTTTAGCAGTGAAAAACGGCAGCCAAGAGGCCACAGAAAAATTACAGAATGCTATAAATCAAATCAACACTTGAACAAAAGCACGGAGAATGAAATCGAATGAATTCTAATCGATACATGTAAATTTTACAAATACAGTCAATCAACATATACCAATCAATATAAATAACAAGCAAATACCATACTCGAACAGCATGGGTATAACGCCAAGTATAATGCCAAGCTACGCTAAACAGCTCATGTAAAAAAGAAAAGGGGGGAACTTTGCATCAAATATAGAAACATGTACTGGTTGATTGGTAGAAATTATCTGTCTCTACATAACAAGCTTTTAATATATAAGCAGATACCCAGACCTGTATGGACCTATGGTATCCAGCTATGAGGCTGTGCCAAACAGAGCAACATCGAGATAATTCTAAGATTTCAGAACAAAGTACTGCGGAACATTGCCGATGCTCTTTGGTATATCAAAAACAGCGACCTCTGTGGGCACCTGAAAATGGAAACTGTGAACCAAATAATTAGGAAGTTTGCCAACAGTCACGAAGAACGACTTCATCAACATGTCAACGTTGAGGCAGTTCAGCTCCTTGATAACATAGTGCTGGTAAGAAGACTCAAAAGAACTAAACCTTTTGAGTTATTGCAGTGTTGGTGTAAAAGCAGAGAATGGTGCTAGTGTACACGTTAAAAGTAGTGTGTAATTAAGTTGACAGTTTCTCAGAAACGTTAATTAGTATGCTTTAGTTATAAGTATCAAACTTTAGTTATTTAAGTTAGATTTAAATTGCTCTATGGTCGTCATGACCAGATTGTAATAGACAATAAATAAAAAAGAAGCTAAACCAATGTGGTCGTTTTGTATAAGTTGGATGTTAACGCTGTCGGTTAAGATGTATTCAAGGTGGCCGTTGTGTCCAGTAGACTAATTTGGCCGTTTAATTCCAGATGGCTGTCGTGTTCAGCTAAAGAGGTAGTCGTTGTATCCAAGGTGACCGTTGTGCCCGCCGTATCAATATGGATGTTATAGGCACGCAAAATACTTAGTGACCGTTGTGTCCAGGTGGAGTAGACCCACTGCAATTACGATAAATCATCTTAAAGACCTATAATTGAATCGTCCAAGTAAACACAATCCTATAAAATCGGCGATAACGCTTGTGGTCAAGCATACGTAGGCCAAACACACTGTTCGGTAAGTTATATGCTCCTACATGATACGTCATACCGCTGCCATTTAAAACTTCAATAAGTCGTAAATAATTACTAATTGAATTTTCAAAATCAAATAAGCTTTGTTTCAATTTTTCACACCATTTTATATTTAACGGAATGATAGCGGCACGCCTATAGTTTATTTACATGAAAATGGCATAAGAAATTTAACTCACTATCCCAATTAATTTCAGTTATAGCATGAAGTTTTGCAAAGCCCTTTCTCAACTTAAATTATAGCAATGTAGAACGCTATTCGACCATTATAATAAATATAAATGTTAAAAGCCAATTCCTGAGGGTAATGTAGGCTTAAGATGTAATATTTAAGGTAATTCACTCTGCACATAGTGTTACCCTCGTGTAATTTCTGCGCCCCCTTGAAGATATTTTCCTTGCGTTATCTACGCGAGCGCGAATACATCTCATATGTCACCATGAGAGTCATACATAGTTAAACAACTCCACCACCGCGAAATGCAGACTAAATGATACAGCCTGAGTTTCGCTAAAATATTAAAGTAGCAAAACTACAGGTGTAAGAGGCATGTTAAGTTAACACCTGCGGTCCATTTAGTGATTTATTAAGAGGTCTTAACGGTGTGTTCCTTAGCTCTGTTGACAAAGGGAATGATCTACGAGATAAGTCGGAACAACTAGAGGGTCGTGAATCAACACTTATGTTTACCAGGAACACCAATATGTTCGCAAAAACCTAAAGTACGACAGGAGAATTTTGATTTACTACGTCATTATTTTGTAAAATAACCTATAATTTAGCATAGCTATTCCAACAGGATCGGTGGGTTTACCGTATGTTGCAGGATTATTATTATATGTGACCGCTTTTGGCAAACATTAACAAAACCATAAAGCTGTCTTTTTTATAACAGAATTTGTACACAAAAGTAGGTGGTTTATTGCAACCTTTAAACAGATTACGTAAGTTAAGCAGTGAATTATTCATAACATGGTGAACTTTATTGAAAGATGCGGATCACTGGTCAGGGATGTCGAACCCAGATTCCTATAACGGTGCGAATTATTAATTTGAGATATTCTCAATAAAATTCACATAAAATATTTCATTTGTGCGTTACTAATGGTTTACTTGCAGTAGAATTAATTTTCTTAAATTTATTAGAATTGTCCAATAAACCCAAGGCAGTTCTTCAAGTCGAAAAACTAGTAAAGATTCGCATTCGTCTAAGTGTAAATAAGTTTTATCAATTGCATAAGAATTAGAAAATACAAATTGCCAATAAACCCCGGAATAACCTATGCCACCATATCTTAGAACATCAATTTATATAGTACGAACTACGAAATTGGTCATGATGGTCTACACCCCCCCCCCCCCCCACACAGGAATTGTAATCTTTTGTTAGCTCAAGCGCTGAATTTTGTTTCCGTCTTTTTTCTTCCTATCTACTTCAACCGCTTCATTACCATGGAAGTTTAAAGCTAACGTTACTACTTTATTATCCTTCCATTTGAAGTAACTTATACCTGTATTGGAAATCTCAAAATCCTCTTTTCGCTTTTTTATGGTTGCCGGAAAAATGCATCGGAAAAAAGAGCAGGAAAAAACATGCCGGCGGAAAACAGTGCCACGGAAAAAAGTACTGTAGAAAAAGATCTTCAGCCAATACTAGATTGTAATACAGTATTAACTAGCACAACATAACATTTTGTTCTTTCCGCACATTTCTTCTGTCACAAATCTGTTTGCCTAAACTGTATGTATCATATGTCTTAACCATTCTTTGGTTTTTGCCTGGTAAATATTAAATTTCTTAACAAAGCCGCATTGGTCTGAAAGGCACCACAGTTTGTATCCTTTCTTAATAGACTTCCGAGGATCATACTATTTTCATAGACTTTAAATGTTATTAATTCGTCGGCATTCAGTGTGCATGTTCCATAACTTAAACTAAAAACTCTTTATTCAGATGTTCAATCTATTCACATATTTTATAAACTTTATCCTTATAGTCTTTTGTTAAAAGGCTATTACCATGTATATGCAGAGAGAAGAGCATTTCCTAAAATATATTTATCGTTATTGTTTTACGCACAATTAACACACTCGAGTTTTCACCAGTTAACCAAAAATTTGCTAGGCTTGATAACTGATGGTATTCCTTAACAAAATTAAAGGTAATAAAACTCATCAGTTTATTTTCTTACAGCTTTAGAGTTTTTCGCTTTTGTGTGGCATGCAGATGACTTTAAAAAGTAATATTTTTAACAGCACTTTTAAAAATAACTCCGTTGGTGTATCACGAGACATAAATTCCTGATGATTTGATCTTTTAGGTTTGTTATCACTATCAGGTACCTTCCTTTTTTTTTCTTCTTTAGTCTACTTGTTACAGTTAATTTTTTAGGTAATTATACTCTTGGTAGTTAGGTGACCCGTTGTACACCTATCAGTGTTAGAGCTGTTCAGTTTAGTAATTTTTGAATTTCTAGTGTCGTTTTTTCCGCTTTATTTCGTAGTTTTCGAGTTCCTGATTTTGTCAAGGATACTTTGGTCATCGGTTTTCACCCCCACTCTCAATTTCGATTCTTGAGATGTTCAGATGGATGATGGAAGTTTTGTGAATTTTCTGAAAGTTATCCATTATTCATCGAGTTTTGATGAAGTATTTCAGAAGTTTTTCTTACATTTATAATATGAGACAAGATATTGTTGGAGTTATGAATTTTCAGTAAATCTTGTCTCGGGCACCTTCTTGGGATTTTTGGACTTTGACTGATACCGCATGACCTCTTGAATCTGAGATTCCTGTAATTTAAAGCCGATTATTTTAGAGCGGTCAAACACTTATTACGTTCCTATTTAATTCTGAAACCGATCAGTATAGAGAACAAAATTGGTACCAGTAATTTGGTAACGTTTGTCCTATCTTTGTGCATATTTAAAAATATTTCAAGCAATGCTCTAGACGCTGTGACGCGATTGTCATTTTTTTTAATTCACTTTTTTTGAGTCATCAACATAAGGAAACCAAAATATTACTTTCTCAGACTGATTCGATTCAAATACTTGATCTTCTATATTTGTTTAATGTCGAAACACGTATAAAGTTAAACTAAATAAATATTGTTGGAGTAAATAGTATTTTATTTATACTCAATAAATACTTTTTATTGGTTTATTTTCTAAACTATTTTTCTTGTTTAATTGCTTATAAGAATTAGAAAAAAATAACAGAAAGTAATTAAACCGTCATAGAAATTGCCTTTAGTCAATTTTAGGCTCTAAAAAGCAAATTGTTCTATATATCCCACTTTAGGCAATTTAGTCAGCAACAAATAAGTTTTAAATAGGCCCATTTTATAAGAAACCCCTATATTTTAAATTTTAAGAGTATGCCTAAAAAACAAGAAAAATCTATTTTGCATTAACTCTGGACTCTGCTTATATCTCAATTTGGAATAGCCAGCTAGCTCCAACAAAAATTTGGTTGAAGATTTTCCATTAAAGGACGTTTATTCACTGCAAATCCGTAAGTTACATTGGTTCTCTAAACAATAAAATTAATGGCCATCAATAAAACACACACAATGGGCATTGTGTCTCTAGCTATTTCGTGGTTTTGTGGCCGTTGTGGGCGATGTGTCCCTTGGGCGTTGTGGACACTTTTTGGGCGTTCGGGGTTTTTAGTACTATAATGTTTGGTTCGTAGTTGGAAATAAAACACTGATTTGAAGGAGAAAGTTTAATGGAGTTTTCACTTTACAAATAATTTTGATGAAATTGTTTTGATGAATGTTTTTATATTATGTAAATAGCAACCAAGTCGCTAAGTTACCAAAATACGATTGATGCTACATTAGTACCCCCCCCCCCCCAACTTTACAGAAGAAAAAAACTACGCAGCGAACGTGAAGCGCATGCTATCTTAGCTACAAAAACTTCTGATCTTTTCAAAAACAATACAAGTAACGTAACTAATTGAACATAATAGAAAATAGAATTAAATTAGCTTGAAGTTGCTTCTAGTTCTTCCAGGTGCGTGTTTAATTCTTGAGATTTCAAGGGCAGCGCAGAAAAAGTCCAGTTCACTAAAAAAACAGAACAAAAAGGGAAAAAAATGTGCATAAACAAAAAGTTGGGTCTTATGGCAAATAATTGCCAAATTGCCCCAAATAATCTAATTGACTAACCCCAAAAACACATTTATCAACTTTCAACAAAAGTCTGTATCTAGTCAAACGTTCAAAAAACATTTTTACATGATGCAAATGTTCTGACGCGGTTAAAACTTAATATATCGTCGAGGTAAAAATAAATGTAATACATCCCTGTAAGAATCTTCTGGACGAATCTGGACCAGGAAGAAGGAGCGTTTCTTAAGCCAAAATTATGTCTTGTCCATATCATCTGGATGCAAAGGAATTTGGAAGTATGCTTTCTGAAGGGAATTGGATAGGTATCCGGAACTGTTACCGCATTCAGCTGCCTGTAATCGCCACAGACACAATAGCTGCCATCAGGTTTTACTCCAAGGACTGTCTGCCTGCTCGATGATCCCAGCACGTAACAGTTCATGCAGATGCTTTTCTAAAAACAGTAATTGTGTTGGGTTAAGTCTTCGACACTTTGCACTAATTGGCGGACCGTTAGTTTTAATTCGATGCACTATATTATGTTTAATAGGGGTGTTAATGTAGAATAATGTAATGTTAGGTGATAAAGATTGTAAGGGGAGTGAGTTAGAAGAAATTCTTGAGCATTAACATATACTTCTACCGTAGAAGGCGATTGGTAGTTGTTAAGTTCAGAAGAAAGAAGATTGGAAAGTTGATTAGGATGTATGATTAGTTGTGAGTTGTTAGAGAGAGATGATTGAGAGATTGGTTGGATGTTTGATTGTGATTAAGTTGGTTGGAGTGATGGTTGTGATGTGATGAAATGGGTTGGAGTGATAGTTGTGATTTGTTTGTTGAACAGGTGAATTACCACCAGTCTGTGGAAGAACGGATGACTCACGAATTTCCGGGTCGAACATCATAGATCGATTAACAGAAATTCGCTCAACTACTCTTCCCACAGCACAGTCTATCATTAAATTATGCATGTTGTGTGGTTGTGAAAGGAAGCATTTGGTAACAAGCTGTAGTTTGAATCGACGTCATTAGTATTAAATTCGGGAAAGTCAATACAAACACAATGAAAAGCCATATATAATAAACGTTACTTATCTTGTAAATTGGAGTTTTGAAGATCCGCAGGTCTGTGGCGATGTAGCAGCTGAATGTTGCGGTTTGTGAAGGTTTTGAAATTCTGAATTCTGCTTGAAAATCTCAGTCAACGTCGAGGGAAAAATAAATCATGTCGGGAGGGGTGCGTTTTCAAATCTTGTCGGAGGGGTCACCAATAATGTAATGTTTGGTTCGTAGTTGGAAATAAAACACTGATTTGAAGGAGAAAGTTTAATGGAGTTTTCACTTTACAAATAATTTTGATGAAATTGTTTTGATGAATGTTTTTATATTATGTAAATAGCAACCTAGTCGCTAAGTTACCAAAATACGATTGTTGCTACAGTACCGTTGGGAGTTGTTGTCCTTGGGCGAAGTGTGCTAGATTCTATTAACAACTTCGTTGATTGCACTTAAATTACTTTAGTATCTCCAAAACAACTAACTAAACTAATAAGAACTTATAAAATTGGTGAAAATTCGCATTAATAGTATATTACGCAACAAGTTTAGGAAAGTGATGTTTTACTAAACGAGTATGGCTGGTTTGTGTACGAGCGAGCGAAGCGAGCGAGTAACTTAAAAAGCCATACAAGTTTGGTGAAAACACTTTTCTAACGAGATTGCGTATACTATTACAACACCATGGTAAACATCAATCTGACATTTAACGTTTACTGCCAAAACAGTTTTTTTTTTTTTTTTTATTGGGCTTTTGCCTGTTCAACAATTTACACTGTTATTCAAGGCAACGATGACAGTTTGTACGTAATATACTAAATAACATGAGCGGTGAGTATGACCGCAAGAATATTTTAATTGTTAATTAGTTGTGTTTCACTATGAGAGCACTGGAATATGATGTAAATTATAACTTGATCGTTGTCGCTGTTGTCACTGGGGAATATTTTTTTTGCTAGTTTGATAAGCGGTAAGTACGACCGCAGGAGAGTTTTGTTTGTTAGCTAGTTGTTATTTCACTATAAGAGCACTAGGTATGTTGAAACTAAACACTTAATCGTTGTCACTGTTGTCACTTAGAAAAATATCTTGTGCTAGCTTACGTTTTAGTCGTACGTGGATGACTCGCTGACCTAGTGTGTAGTAGGCTGCCCCGCTGCAGTTGATGAGATTGGCGTGGAATTTTTTAACAAGTTTCTGTATATGTTGTTCAATTGTGGGTATTCCCAATTCATGGTGTAGTTGTTGGTTGGTGATAAACCAGGGAGCGTTGACGGCGATTTTTAGAATTTTGTTCTGGAGTACTTGGATTTTGCGGAGACTTATAGAGGGTAGTACTACATTGAGTAAGCAGGTTGGACTTGCGGTTTATAAGTGGGTATAATTGGATTAATCTCCTGTGTCCTTCGTTTAGTTTTTTGAGGACACGATATTTCCAGGTGAGTTTGGTGTCGAAATATATGCCTAGGTATTTAACGGGCTCTTCGTAAGCGTTCCACTGAATAATGTGGCCGTTGATGGAAATTTCAGGCGGGTTACTAATTCGTCTCAAAGTAAAAATTTTTGTGACACATTTGTCATAGTTGATTGATAGATTCCATTTCTTGAACCATTTGCTAAGTACGGTGGTAGCATCTTGTAGGTTAGATATGGCTACTGATAGGCATTCGTCTTTAGTTAATATGACTGTGTCGTCTGCGTACATTGCTAGGTCAGCATTGATGGCGGGGAAGTCACTCATGAAGATGTTGAAGAGGATTGGGCCTAGGATGCTGGCTTGAGGGACCCCTGCATGTATGTTTTTGGTGGGGGATAGGGATGTACGAATTTTGACTGTAAAGGTGCGATTGTTAAGGAAGGAAAATAGTATGGATTTGATATAGTCGGGTATTTGTAGGAGTAAGATTTTGTATTTGAGGCCGTTTGTCCAGACGCGATCAAAGGCTTGTGCTATATCAATAAATAGGGTTGTTGTAAATTAGAAAAGATTTGGTTTCAATTATGGCTTAGAGGCCGGTGCGATCGCAGATACCTGCTTAGCAGGTTCCGATCGCAACTTTGCCGGTTTGTTGCTTTGCAACTTTTTCTCGTCGCACATAATAGAGGGCGTTATTAGTTTAATTCCCCGTTAGTTTTATACTTTCTGGCGTATATATGCCTGTTTGCTTTTGGTCTCAATTATGGTTAGAATTATGTCCACCTGATGAGTTCAAACAAGAACGAAACATGTAGTGGTCTATTCTAGCCATAATTGAAACCAAATCTTTTCTTATTTCTTGCCACACGGGCGTTTCTGTGTTTTGTGCTTAGAGGCCGGTGCGATCGCAGATACCTGCTTAGCAGGTTCCGATCGCAACTTTGCCGGTTTGTTGCTTTGCAACTTTTTCTCGTCGCACATAATAGAGGGCGTTATTAGTTTAATTCCCCGTTAGTTTTGTTGTAAATTGTTTGGATTCGAATCCTCTTTCGATGGTTTCTGTCACACGTTGTAATTGATGACTGGTGGAGTGGCCTTCTCTGAAACCGAATTGAAACGTTGGTAGAATATCCAATCTTTGGACTTCGTCGTTTAATCGAGAGTAGATGATTTTTTCCAAGAGTTTCGAAATGGTTGATAGTAAACTGATTGGTCTGTAGCTGCTAATGTCTTTTTTATCCTTTCCCGGTTTGGGGAACATAAGCATAGTTTCTATATGCTAGGGAAATACCCTAACTTTAGACATGAATTAAAAACTGTTGCTAAGTACGCATATGCTTTTTTGGTGAGTTTCTTCAATATGATATTGGGTATAGCGTCGGGGCCTGGCGATTTATTTATTGGTAGGGTTTGGATTATAGAAGCAAGTTCCCTAGGTGAGGTTGGTTTGAAGTTTGCTTCTGGTATTGGTTGATGTGTTTCGACATGGTTGATCACAATGTTATTGAAAACGGGGTCGCTGTGACTGTGAGAAGTGAACGTTTTCTCGAAATATTCTGCGAATGCTTTGCTTTTTTCGTCATCGGAGTTAAGTGTTTGTGCACCCGAGGTAACTGATGGTATTTCGTGTGGCTGGCGTAGTATCCGTTTGGTTGTTCTCCATAATTCTGGATCTCCTGGTTCGAGATTACTGATGAGTTTTTGATAGGAGTAAATTCGAAACGCTTCAAGTTCGTTTTTAATGCGGTGCGATAGGTTATTTACGATGTTTTTTGTTGCGGGATTTTGGGTTCTCTGCCATTCTCTTCTCAGCGAGTTCTTTTGCTTGATTAAGTCAATTATATATTTGGGGGATGAATTAATGTTCGTATGTTTTTTGTTAGCCTTCTGTTTGGTAGCTCGCTGAACACTATCTGTGATGGTTTTTGTTATGTGTGTAATTGTTTCATCTATGTGGGTTGGGGATTGCAAGTCGTTAGGGTACTTGAGTTGCTGGTCAAGAGATACACTGTAGAGTTACCAGTCAACTATCCCATTAATTAATCTGGACTCGGGGGTGATAATTGCCGGTGTTATTATAAATGAAATAATTACTGGTAGGTGGTCCGAGTCAAGGTCGGGGAGTACTTGTTGATGTGTTTGCTTATTGAAGTTCTTGCGTGCTAGAATATCCAGTATGTCTGGTTGGTAGTCGCTTCTGTATGGGTAATAAGTGGGCTCATCGGGGGCTTCTATTTGAAAAGCGTATGCTGATGTTAGGTTGTATAGTTTGGAGCCGGCGGGGTTTGTTATTCTACATCCCCAAATGGTGTTTTTGGAGTTTAGGTCTCCAATGAGTAAAATAGGTTCATCTGTGGCGAATATTGTAGAAATGTCTTGCTCGAGGAGTCGTTTGTTAGGTTGCTTGTAGACACATATTATGTTTACGGCAGTGCCATCTTGGGCTTTGATTTTAATTCCAACAGTCTCGAGGTTGATGGTGTTGATTGGTTGACTTTCGTAATGCATAATTTTACGCTTAACGATGATGGCCACTCCTCCTGATGCGATGTTGGCATTTCTGTCTGTGCGGTAGATTTGGTATCCAGCTATCTTGAGTTTTTCAGAATGATTTAAGTGCGTTTCTGAGACGCATACTATATCAATAGAATGTCTTGTGAGGAACAACTTCAATAAGTTTAGCTGCTTTTTGATGCCGTTGGCGTTCCAATTGAGGATTTTTATTTGAGAGATTGTATTAATTTTATGGTCCATTGAAAAGAGTGGGTAGGAGGTTTGTTAATAGGAATTGTTTAATTTGTTCTATGTAGGGTTGGATTAGGTTTATGAGGGATGATAGTAGGGTATTGAGTAAGGATGAGGTTTCAGGTGCTGGAATGTTGGTTCTGGGTTGCCACGGCGAGTTAATTTGAGAGGTACTACGTGGGAGTTGAGGGAAGTTTTTGGTATTATTATCAGGTACGCGGTTGTTCTGCGTTCTTGTTGTGTTGAGATATTCGTTTCGAGGTCGTCTGTCTTGAGTCCTTGCTTCAGAGAAATATTTACAGCCTCTGAAGTTAGCAGGATGATTTTCTCCACAGTTGGTACATGTCGGGGGCGCTTGAGCTCGTTTGTCACAATTTGTATATAAGTGATTGCCTTGACATTTTACACATCTAGGTTCTAGTCTACAATAATTTCTTGTATGCCCGATGCGTTGGCATCTATGACATTGAGGGGTTTTATTATTATTTTTACGTGGTTCTATAGTCACTATTGAGTGGTAAATTTTATTGATATTAAATATTTCGTTTGCGTTCTCGTTTGCTGTTAGGAGTACAGCGCAAACTGACATAGGTGTTTTGTCTTTGTTTAATAATCTTGTAACCCGACTTATCGGTAGTTCGTACGTTGCTAGTTCTTCAAGAATATCATCTTCAGTTAAGGAAGGTGGAACGTTTTTAATAACTACCGAAAGTGGTCTGCTGTTAGGGTTTTGGTATGTGTGAAATTCTATTTTATTATCTAAATAATGTTTAGCCAAGGTTCTGTAGTCGTCTTGATTTGTTAATGTAGTTGAGTTTAAGCATGTTGTGAATTCTTCTTTTGCGAGGTTTTTGATGTCGTTGATTACTTCTTTATGATTGATTGGACCGTGTAGGAAGATAGGTGGTATTTTAACTTTAGGTGGTACATTAGTTGTCTCGGTTTCGTTTGCAGCGGAAGGTTCGAGGTGGCTAGGTAAATAGTATCTATTTTTCTCGATTAGGGATTCGGGTTTCCAAAGATATTTTTTTTGTAGTTCGGTGATCGGTGGAGATAAGTGATCTGAATTTCTTTTTAAGAAGGACATGTGATTGAGTCTGTTCACCCCCTAAGAGGGGGTGAAGGATGTAGTTGTAGTTGCCAAAGCTTAATAAAAGTGAAGTTTTGTTACCAGAAATAGGATGAAAGTGAACGTTGTTTACGTTAAATGGTTATCACTGAGGACAGACGTTGATAAGTCGCACACACTGCCAGATCCGCGATAAGAGCGCGAGCACGTCTCTGCTGTTCGAAGGTACAGCGTGCACTCCAAAACAGGTTTATGTTGCCAACTTTGTCAATTTTTAAAACGATTACTATGCGGTACTCTTAAGGATCGCTGGTGCAATAGTAGCATAGATTTCTTAATGTATGAAAACGGTGAGAATTTAGCGCAGGTATCGCTGGTAGACTTATTTTTTAACTAAAACTTCTTTGCCGGCAGGTGCAACATACGACCGTGGGATTACGAACCATAACGGAAGCAATACAAGGGATACGTAGCTGCGGTCATTTTCCTGTGAACAAACTATTCAAGCGTCTAGCAGCCGATAGAAATCAGTACGCATATGATTGCGAAGTGAGTTGTATACGTTTACGTAGGCGGAAGAAAGGCATAAAGAATACTTCGTCTGTAGCACTCTCAAAGCTCTAGGTTGATAGTTCAAAGGCCTACTAACTTGAATTGTTTGTAACATGTATCCCATTAAATACCCTTTACTTTTGTAAATAAGTTTATAAGGTATAAATAAATACATGTATGTACAAGAAAAATTTGATGTGCAGTTTAACGAATTTTAAACTAATTGTGTTAGTTTTACACACCGATATATTTATACATATATTTATACAATGTATAGTCGCGTTTAAAAACTAACCTCGCTAAAGCCCTTACAGTTGGGCTTGTCGATATTGTGAAAAGTCAAAGCATGGGTGCGAGAAGAATGTACTAATACAGTTTGCTGGACGTTGGAAGAGTAAAAATTCTACGTATAATGTTATCTTGCTGTAACATAAAATCATTCACGTGATGCGAATATTTGTTCAAGAAACGTAATTATGCAGAACGGCAATTATTTAATTATTGCAATTAACATTCAGCTTTAAAAAATACTAATAATGCTACAACACAAAATAATGTTAAGTTGAGAACTACAAACGGGCAAGATCCTGACAAAGAAATCAGAATTAAAATTTTTTTTTTCAATATATCATCCTCTTCTATTTGCGCGGTTTTACAATTTATGCATCTACATTCCCTGCAACATTTTACAACTTCTCCAACACAAACGCATTTTTTTTGGTGCAGGTGCCGTGTTTGCAGTAAAGAGCTAATAAAAATGTCTTGCGGTTTCAAGAGAAAACCGCTTTCAGTGAGAACACGCGAAGAAATTGCACTTAGAACTAGCTTGCTTGGCACACATTTTTTTTAATACGCTGAGAGACAAGGGGTTTAAAAAACTTTTTTCACTTATGGTCTCGCGAGGGGCTCAAAACGCGTATTTCCGTCAAAATCTTCAGATCGAAAATTTTCTTTAAATCAATACTACCTTATACTGAAAGTACAGCAAAGCCAAGGTTTTACAAACGCGTTATATGTTGAATAATATAGCCCAAATTGGTTTGAGATTAATTTAGAACGATGATGCCTGAACAGCTGAGATTTTTACAAGGTCGTTGACATTTATTTATTTTTAAATCAAGAGCAATTATAGTCACTGCCTCTGTTGTACAGAAAACAGCTTTCTTAATTTTGAATTTCATAAACGTTCTTTTAGTATTCACTTTCAAACATTTTTTTCAAAAATTGATCAAATTTTTGAGAATTAAATCACTTCAATTTTCATATTTTACACATTTTTAATTTTATTTGTACATTGGAAACCCTAAGTTTCAAAACTTATGGACTATTTGATGCCGTACAAACAGTGGCGTAGCCATCATACCGCCCATGGTCGCAAGGCAATGGGACCCCGAAGATTTAGGGGACCTTTGGTGCTACCGATAAAAAAATATATCAAAATTCGAAATATTAAATTACGGATAGATTATAATTTTTTTTACAATTTTATATAAAACTTATATACCGGGTGTTAAGAACATGGCGCATCTCTGTTTATTTTATTTATTTGTGATAATCGAATGACATTTTATTATCTTTTATAGACCAATAAAACGCATTATGTGAACTACAAATTTTACGATTTTTACTTCCAGTTTCACCAGAAACGACATTAACTTTCTTTCTTTTTAATGAAACATCCTGTATATTTTTGCATATTTAGAACTAGAATAAAATTCTAAATCTGTCTACGCCAATTACGTGAGGATTTGACTTGCCAAAAATATTTTTGTTGTAATCTTTGTTTAATATTAAGAGTGCTTTGACCCACCCAAATTAATTATAATCAATTTACATACTGTTATTGATTGTAATTTTTTTTTATATTTTAAACTTACTAGCAATGCTACTTCTAAGTGCTTTTTCATTTGCTTCGAAAAAACTACTAGATTCAAGATGGTTTGAAGTAAATTTATATACAAATATTCAATATACAAGTTGTGGGTATCACGAAAGTTCTTGAAAAATGTTTCCTTTTCCGTTTGAAAATATTGAGTTGCTTTGAAAAATACTTTTTGCAAATTTTCAAAATTAATATTTCAACCGGTGTGTTTTCTAGGTTGTAAATTTAATTTTTTTGAGCGTACGTAACTTGATTCGAATCGATTTGAGTGGGCCAAAGCTCTTTTAATAGAGAAAAATATAATTTAAGTGTCAAAATTTCACCTAATTGGCATGAATAGACGCAAAAATATACAGAGTGTTCAATTAAAAATATAAATGTTGGTTTTATTTCCGGTGAAACCGGAAGTGAAAGTAGTTAAATTCCTAGCTCATATAATTCGCTGTTATATAATTTACCACAATTGCATTTGTTTATTTTAATTAACAAGAAAAAGGGGAAGCGTCTCATATTTCATTAGCACCCAGTATATATACGTAGTATAATATACAATAGCAAATTTAATGGTGTGCCTACATCTGCTTTTAAAAACTGTTTTTGTTTTTCTATTTGAAATAATATGTTTAATACTTTGGTATTTTTTAATAGGGTTTTATTTTATATTAAGAAGTCCGCTAAGTTTTTCAAGTCAGTGGCGTATTGGCGGTCAAAACAGTTTCATTGAAGACGCGACATGTAAAAAAAAATACTTGATAACGCCTTGAACGCCCTTTTTCTAAAAAAAATTGTCTGGGAAGGGATTCTCACTAATTTTGAGATCAGGATAAAGAATCTGAGTTACGCCACTGCGTACCCAGTAATTTTGAGAGTGATTAAGTTTTTGCAAACATCACTTGGTTTTTTGTAGTAACTGTTAACTTTCGCATGTTAATAAAAAAAGTCCTCTGCTAAAGTGCTTTTATCTTTTATATCATTATTTTTTAATAACCTATTAAAAAATTATCTATTTAACCTATTTTCTTGTAAACAAATCAAGGTTCAAAAGTGCTCTACTTAAGCTACTAGGTAGGACAATGTTTTAAAATGACACACAAAGCATAAAAATTGTTGCACCTCACTTTTGAACCACTTAAAAATAATTAATTATAAGGGTAAAATCAAAAATAAGATTTTCTCTTCTCAAAATAGGAATACTCCACAGGAATTTATTTTATAACAACCTGCTAGGTACAATTCTCTCGCATGACAGCATACATATTTTCGTTTGTCAGAGAAGCAGCAATACTTCAGTTGCCAGTGTAAATAACAGCAAAATACGTGCCCCGAATATCCAGTAACAAAGTTTCAGGGGAACACAGAATTCTGCGAGGTTCTACAGGAGTGCAATGCACACAACAATCAACCCAGGTCATCATTAGCCGCTACCCTCTAATTACTTCCTTAAACAAACACTTGAAATAGTTCCAGTGTTCTCTGAAAAACGCTAATATGATACTGACTTTCATAATTAGTCTTGTTCCTGTACTCGATGGAAGATATACGTGAAGAGTTATTTTATTGCGTCTACTTGGAAAGTTTTAATATTTACCAGACGTCTTTGGTTAGATTCTACAAGGTGTTTTCTGAGTACGTGTATAAAATTTACTGGCATTTCTTATGGTTTATCTTAAGACAAAAAGTTTCTACCAACATGTGTCCGCAAGTCTTTCGTTTACGAAATACAGGGTAGTAAAAGAGAGAGGAAAATCTTAAATTTTGAAAGTTTTGAAAGCCCGGTTGCGATATTAATTTCTAATTTGGTGTGAGCACATGCAGCGTCAAGGACCATTTTTTATTCCTTTGCGCGATGAATATTAAACAAGATACGCCACTGCATTTTTGTTCAATTTTGGCATTTTTTTAAATTCCTTGATTAAAACTACAAAAACGCATTTTAATTTTCTTTTGTTACAATGAGCCATTTTTGATAAAAATCAAACAAATGAAACAAGGTGCTGGCAACTTTCTTATTTATTAAACTATCAATTACATTCAAATTAAGAAAAAACAAAGTTTTCGGGAGACATGTTAATACAAAATCAAAAACTGCCCAAAATGACCACTTTTAGACATGATGCGCGTCTCAACTCTTCGTCTCATTGAATACATGGTGTGTTATGTATTGTTCTACATCCAGCTATGAAGCGTTCCCTAAGTTGTTCCTCGTTTTGGATTGGCACGCCGTAAACTAGAGACTTTAGGTGACCCCACACGGAAAATTCTAAAGGATTTAAATCGGGAGATCTTGGGGGCCAAAGTTGATTTAATATATGTGCGCCCCGACCAATCCATCAGTTATTAAACCGTGCGCGTGCGTTTAAAAATTCATGAGCTGGGGCACCATCGTGCATAAACCACATTCGTTCCCTCAGTGGAAGTAGAACATCTCCGAGCAGGTCAGGTAATAAAACATTTCCCAGGAAAATGTAAAATGCAGTACCGTTAAGAGTACTTGGAAGAAAGTGTAGGCCAATCAAAACATCCCCAACAATACCTACTCACACATTCAAAGAAAATTGCTGCTGAAACCGAGACTCAATTACAAGAAATGCATTATGCAAAAACGTATTCAAATCTATTGAACATAAATTTGTAATTTGACGACTAAAAGTGTCTTAAATTAATAGAAACATAATTGATACCAACAAAAAATTTTCCAGCACCTGGTTTCATTTGTTTGATTTTTACCAAAAATGGCCCATTGTAACACAAAAAAACGCAAGAGGCATTTTTGTACAGTTTTAATAAATAAATTTAAAAAAATGGTCAAAACTGAACAAAAATGCAGTGGCGTATTCTTTTTCATATTTAATCGTACAAAGCCCACTCAAACGCAGGCCAGTGGTGAATTAAAAATGTTTCATTAGCAAAAAAAATAGTCCTTGACGCTGCATGTGCGCACATCAAATTAGCAATTAATGTCTCAACGGGTTTTTAAAATTGTCAAAACTTACGAATTTTTCTCTCAAATTCATCACCCTGTATTGTAAAACAAAGAACTTGCGTATATACGTTGATAGAAACTTTTTGTATTAAAATAAGCCAACACCCTGTACACATATCAAAATGTTTTTAAATAAAAAAACAAACATTTTCTCGCTTTATTCAATTAACTAAAATTATTATCAATTTTGATAACGGTTTTTCGTGAATATAAAACAAAGATAATTTATTAATTATTATTAGTGCGTTACAAATTGACTTTGATCTTAATTTTTCAATTACATAAGTACATAATATTGCATTGTTTATAATAATTTTAAAAAGCAGATTAAAGCCTATTTTGAAGTACTACTTGCTATGTGTTGTTTTCAATATTTTCAGCAGTAACTTTCCATTCTCTTCAAAGATTACAACATTAAACTGAACTAGTATTATATACATTAATATTACGATATCAAACTCAATCAAATAAACAGGAGCAAAACTAGAGAATTTATTTATAATTAGATAAATTTAACTATTGAGTGACGTAGAATAAAACAATAATAAATAAAATAAAAAAATGTAATTTTAATATGATCTTTCACAAAATACGGCATTTGTTAAATATTTAATAATAAATAATATATGACAAAAAAACTAAAAAAAAACAATACAACATATTTGTACCAACAAAAACGTTTTTCTTTTTTCTTAAATCGTAGTTGTGTAGTATTTTTGTTTTTGTTACTAAGACTTATCACCTTATTTCCAAAAACTGGACACACGAATTGTTTAAAAGAGCTTTCTTGCGTGCTGGTTACGCTAAATGGTGGTTTTGGGCTATTTTTTAAATCATCAGATATATCAGATACAGAAGAACGAGAGAGGTGTTAACACTGAATATTTCTTTATGCGTAGTAGAACGAAAGAGGTGTTAAAACTGAATATTTGTTTATGCGTAGAATGAGAAA
Source organism: Ctenicera cuprea (assembly GCA_958336395.1). Taxonomy (NCBI): domain Eukaryota; kingdom Metazoa; phylum Arthropoda; class Insecta; order Coleoptera; family Elateridae; genus Ctenicera; species Ctenicera cuprea. The sequence continues at coordinate 63,177,620 of OY284487.1, forward strand.
GGTATTAACACTGAATAGTTGTTTATGCGTAGAATGAAAGAGGTGTTAACACTGCATATTTGTTTATGCGTAGAATGAGAGTGGTGTTAACACTGAATAGTTGTTTATGCGTAGAATGAACGAGGTGTTAACACTAGATATTTGTTTATGCGTAGAATGAGAGAGACGTTAACACTGAATATTTGTTTATACGTAGAATGAGAAAGGTATTAACACTGAATAGTTGTTTATGCGTAGAATGAAAGAGGTGTTAACACTGCATATTTGTTTATGCGTAGAATAAAAAAGATATTAACACTAAATAGTTGTTTATGCGTAGAATGAGAAAGGTGTTAACACTAAATAGTTGTTTATGCGTAGAATAAAATAGGTGTTAACACTGAATATTTGCTTATGTGTAGAATTAGAGAGGTGTTAACACTGAATATTTGTTTATGCGTAAAATAAGAAAAATTTTAACACTGAATATTTGGTTATGCGTAGAACGAAAGAGGTGTTAACACTGCATATTTGTTTATGCGTAGAATAAAAAAGATATTAACACTAAATAGTTGTTTATGCGTAGAATGAGAAAGGTGTTAACACTAAATAGTTGTTTATGCGTAGAATAAAAGAGGTGTTAACACTGAATATTTGCTTATGCGTAGAATTAGAGAGGTGTTAACACTGAATATTTGTTTATGCGTAAAATAAGAAAAATTTTAACACTGAATATTTGGTTATGCGTAGAACGAAAGAGGTGTTAACACTGAATATTTGTTTATCCGTAGAATGAGAGAGGTGTTAACACTGAATATTTGTTTATGCGTAGAATGAGAAAGGTGTTAACACTGAATATTTGTTTACGCGTAAAACCTAATAGAAACACATTCTATCTCGAATACTTCTACATGGTATGCACATGGTATGTTGTGTTATTTGTGGCTCCTTACCTATTTTGTCAATGCAATTATAAACCCATTCAAGTATGTGACAACGAAAAAAAATCAGTGTGGTAAAGTGATGCCTAGTGGGCACTGATAGTCAAGAAAGTATAATAGAAGTTATTGTCCTCACTCATCTAATTTCATAAGCAAGATAAAAACAGACAATATTTATATTATTACCCGCTAAAATAGTTAGAAGGGAATAGGAATAACACTAGCTAATGCGCGTTTACAGAATTACCAAATCTTAGTTATAGTTTATATACAGACCCACCAAAAACGAAACAGGCGTGCTTTATGACAATGAACCTCAATTTTTCTAAAAACGCCTGAGCGAGTCAAAATAATTTACAAGGGGGACGTTTAATATGGTTATTTACGTTTGTCCATTTTCAACCCCTAAATTGGGTCGATTTCCATCCTCAAAATTTTAAATTGCAAGGGGTATCAAAAAACATACTATTTGAAAGCCCGATAAACTTGCTTTACAGCAGTGTTTTCAATTTTGGATTCCGAGCGTTAGCTCTACGGAAAATGCAGTCCAAAAGAACAGTACTGTTCAAAATGTCGGCGCACATTTTAGAGCAATATTCAAAACAAACAATTTTTGTAAAACTTCGTAGGCTGTTAGAGCGGAAGATTGGCTACAATTTGATTTTTTCTGAAAGCTATAATTTCACTGTGGCGCTTTCGTTTAACGGAGGAATGGAATGGAGGGTTGCCTATATAGCTTAGTTTCTTTGATATCTAACAGTTAGTGAAATCTACAACGTCATAAATATAAAATTTACACTTTTGAAAATACGGTACCTAAATATTAATATCCAGTATGGGAAAGTTCACTGGAAGTCCATACTTCAGGTTTTTTCTTACAAGATTTGCGACAATGTATAATCAACGAATGCTGTCAAATCAGTTAAAAAAATGCTCCAGAATTGGCGACGACGTTTTGAGCAGAACTTTTATTACTGTATGGACGATGGTGGTGCTCATTTTGAACACTTACTGCCCTGAAACTTTGGACTGCATTTTCGCGAAAACTAATGCTCAGAACCCAAAATTAAAAGCACTGCTGTAAAGTAACTTCATCCCGCTTTCAAATGGTATGACTTTCGATAAGCCTTGCCGTTTAATACTTTTCAAAATCTCCCCAATTTTAGGGTTAAAGATAGGCTAAGGGAAATAGTCATATTACATGCACCCATGCAAATTAATGTGACCCGTTCGGATGGTTTTAGAAAAATTGAAATTCAGTGTTACTAAACACCTGTTTTGTTTTCAGTGGGCCACCCTGTATGACTAATATTAAAATTAGTGCTTTGTTACATTACAAAACTTTATCATTATAACAAAAAGTAAGTTAAGATGCATTTAAGATATTATCAATTTTCATTTTAAGATAGTATTTAAAATCTATCAACTTATCGATATAATACTACTACATAGTTAATAAATAATTATTGAAGTATCTTTAAAAAATTGGTTATCTTACTCATCTCAGTAAAAATTTGTTCCATTTGCATTGTTTTTATGAGTACATCGTTGATAATATTAATAAATGTAACGCCCATTTACGTATCTTGATCTTTTAAGTGCAAGGAAAGTTACTGATGCTATTGTACCTATTAACACAGAAAAAAAACCTGTTGCATATTCGAATGGCCTATATAAATATAAATACTGGTTTCGGTAGACTATCGGGTAAACCGAAGTTTTTTATAAGAGCAGTATTTGAAGTCGATATCAACTTAATTGTTCCATATAGCCGAAGGATGTCCACGGGACATCCTTTGAACTGCGTCCATGTTATGGATGTCCATAGGACATCTCTTTAAGATTCTAAAAACATCCTATGAACGTTCATACGTAGTCTCTCTGTCACAAATACATACGTTCCTAAGCATCCACAGGACATCCTGAATAGATGTCTATAGGACATACTCAATATCTGTGCAATTGAGACATAAACAGTTGATTAGACATCCTGCTACCGATGTACATACAACAAACTATATGAATGTCATTCAACTTTTATTGTTTTAAACAAAATATGGTACTACAATAAAAAATTACATATTAAAAAAATAAATAAATGAATTTGATCAATACAATATACTAGTTAAATAAAATATTTCTTTATGTTTCTAAATCGGCTTATTCTTTAAGACCCCGCAACTAATTTTCAAAGTTTGTAGCTTTCACCGTATAAACGAAAAAAACTTAATAAATATACTTTTTTAATTTTAAATATAGAGGAGTTTTAATAAAACGATGCAGTAATTTTATTTAGGAATTGTCTATTTATGTTTAAAATAATATGTTTACCAGAAACAATAACAAACGGTAAATAAATAAAATAATAATATAAAGTTACCACCACCTGACGCATAATAAAATTCTATCGGTCGTTCATATATTATATCCTATGGACATTTATTTCTGGATATCCTATAGACATTCGTTCTGTCCATGGGCGTGCGGATATGTATTGGACCTAAAATGGATGTGCGTAGGATACACAGGGCTATTAAGGGTTACTACTTACTACAAGAACACTATAATACTTCTAAAATGACCTGCACTAGGTTCTGACTCGTTGGGATGTCCAAAAAAATACAATTAAACTTACAAGCCATTTTTTACATTATTAAAATAAAAAAATTGCGTTACACTTTTCCTGAATCTTTCCATACTACTAAAAATAATTATCTTTTTTGTTCCCAAAAATATTTTGCATTGTAGTAATGTAATTCAGATGAACAATTGCTTTAGAAAACAGGGCAGGTTTTCTAGTTCTATACCAGCTTGTGCTTGACCTATTGACAAGTCAAACTCGGTTATACTCTATACTTCTGTTTCAGGAATATCTTTCAAAAGATTCAGAGAAAGTTGATAATTACACGGGTGTAACTGGACTATCATCATGCGCTAGGATCTTAGCGCGAGTCTTGTATAGCAAATACGATACTTATAAAACCAGAAAAACTTTTTAGCAAAAATTAATTATTTGGTCAAATAATACAAATTTATTAGTTTAAATGGAGGGGAAACAGAGAAGTACCTTCCTTCATTCGGCCCGATATTGCTTCACCTAAATATGAAGTTTACAATCTTATTTTATATAACTTACAGTGTGTACCGCTAGAGCATAACAAATATATTTAAAAAAAATATTTTACATTAAATTTTATTAATATCTAACTTGTGCAACAATACATGGCGTAGACATTCTTTTTGCTTCCCCTTTTCAACAAGATTCATCTGGAAATTTTTACAAACAGACAGGCAGGCAGATAAACTGCACAGAATATTTTATATTTTTAAAGTTTAATTGGTAAGACCCTAAAACGTATATTCCGCAGACAACCATAAGTTGTGGTGTTGTCAACAGCAATACCAAAAGTGAATTACAAATTATCGATAATGCTTTCGCTTCATTAACAACGAAAATGTGTTGTTGCTAGGCAATATCACAACTTCAAAAGAGGAGAGATATTGCCCTGCATCAACGCAATTGAGTTGGTCAATGAAAAAAAGAATTATAGAACTTTTTTATTTCACGAGTAGTATTTTTCAGAATATTTTACGAACTAAATATTAAAACAGTTAACTGGTATAATTATTTGTTACTGACTGATGTACAAACGCGTTATTTAATTATTATATCCATAAATTAAAAAATATTGTTACAGTTATTGCTATGGTTAAAACAGCGATAACACTCGAGCTTCCTAAGAAAAGTATTATCGCGACCAGTCAGTGTGCAATTGGTTAAGAGCCTGAACATAATCGGCTGCCATTGGTTGTTATAATGTGAGTGCAATATTCATAGTAAAGAAGATGACTAAAGACCGAAACAGGTGAAAACGTTTTTAAAGATAAATTAAAGATAACTAAAACCTCTACACTTATATACATAATCGATTATGTGAAATTAAGTGAATTACTTTATAGTCTTTAAACATTTTTTTATATTAAAGACCAAAAACATGTTTCTGTAGTTTATTGGTTTTCTGAATTTTTTGTACTTGGTTCAATTTAAAAACATATATGTTCTTTCAATGAATAACATTATCAGGCAGAATTTGCTTTCATCTCTACTACGATCAGTTCTTTCCGTTAATTAAATAGTTAAATTTTGACTCTACAAGTACCATGATGCATCAAGTTTTATTATAATCGTGCACTTATTTCTGAAGGAAGCATGGGAATAATAATTTATTGTTTGAAAGTCGTATCTTACGTATTTTGGCCATGTTAATGCTTATATTCATCCATCATCCACTATTATACAGACTATGGAACTGTGCTATAGAACTAGTCCGGTAAAGTCATAAATCCGTGACAAGTTGAGCGTTAATGGCGAAGGAAGTTACAAAGGACTTTGCTGGACTTAGATGGTACAACCTTAGAACCGGAACCTAGTTTGGTAAAGAAAAATGCTGCAATATATCGAGAGTAATTTCTCATAAAACCTATCAAAAAAATTACAAAATAAATGTTTTTAAGAAACAAATTTAATATATAATGCTATAGTGGCAAAAAAATTAATTGCGTCGTATTGCAGCTGAAAGTTTTCTTTCTGTGCGGACAGAGAGTTTGATTTACTTTTTCAGCGAGATGTGATTCGGAAATCAAACTGAAAGCCATCACGAGACAAAAATGAAATTGCAGTCGGAAGCTGTAGATTTCACGATAGAAATTTCAGTGACAGGGAGTACAAATTACGGCACAAATTATCTCCTAAAATCGTCATATTACTTACGCGCCACCATTTACAATAATGTCAGTGCTCCCCATTTAGATAGAGATAAAAACGGCTACTTTATCTTGTGTGACTAGCAACGTCAGATTATATCGGGGGTCTGACGGCCAGACTTATGTTAGAAAGCGCAATTAATCCTCCAGGATATAAAGTTACTGCAAGTAGTTCCGCGTCTACCTTTGCACTTTTATCTTAATGCATTCGTTAAGGTTCGAACGTGCCGGACATCAATGGAATTAGAAATCTACTTAAATTTACACTTTATAGCTTAGCTAGTCTACAACAAAGCAATTAAGTTTCAGTCGCTCGTCAAAGGAATTGTGTTCTCAGTAGAAATACAATTATCCTTGGAACAAAGTAAATAGCACAGTTTGACTCTCTGGACTTGTCCGAGTTTGAGCGGTTACTTCCTGAAGGCAAACTTCGTCAATGCTGTTCTAAAATTCCTATCCTATTTCATCAATCACGATAGATCCTTGCTAAATCTATTTATGTTGATCAGCATTGTGATTTAATTAAAAACAAATACTAGTATTCAGAAAATTACTGAGTTCGCCTCAGGGCCGTCGAGAGGATATCAGGGCCCGGTGGTAGTTACCTCCGCCCCCCCCCCACCCTAAACCCTTTACTTCTATTCTGTTCCATAAAAGTTGTAAACTCGTGCCACACCATAAATAAATTATCTCAGAATAGAATATGTACATATAGTGGTCGAGTTGATAGTATCAAGAAATAAAAATACAAATACTTGGAAAAAGAATTTATTTTATGATCTTACAATGAATATTTGTTGAATAAATCATTTTAATATAAGAAAAGGTATTACTTTTTATAAAATTCAACAATATTACACAAATGATTATTCATAAGTGAGCTTTCCTTGCTTTAGCTGATGCGAACGAGTTGATGAGCTCTTCAAAATCTAATTCTCTGGCCAGTTGTGCTTCCAAACACAGAGTAGCTAGTTTGGGTTGAGCAGGACCGATGGAAGTTTTTTATTCTTGCCAAAACACTGAACGACCGCTCACCACTCGCAACAGATACTGGAATCGTGCAAAATATACGCAGAGCGATGCAAACGTTTGGGAAAAGTCTGTTCAATTTCTTCGCATAAATGGCATTGAGTAAATCGAATGGAGGTAGTTGAGGTCCAAAATTTGCTTCATATATATTCTTGAGGTGTATAATTTCATTTGATAGGTTTTGAGATACATCAGCAGGATATTTGACTGCAAATTTTTCTGCAGCAGTCTGACATTCTTGAATGTTTGTATCTGAAAACTGCCACAGAAATGAAAATGTTTCATTCAGTTCATTTATAGCTTGAAATCTTCTACTTATTCCACTCATGATTGAATCGATTATGACAAAAAAAGTGTTTCTCTTGAAATCGATTTCTTCAATAGTGCAGTCTTCATTGACGATATCATGTGACGAGTCAACACGTTTTTTTTTCCTGGCTGGTCGTAAAATGGATGAAGTATCGATGAAATTGTCGGCGACGATTTTGCATTCATTATAAATTCCACTCCACTGGTCGCGTAGAAGCTGCAAGTCGGCAAGTAAACTTCGAAGATTGTCGACTTCAACGTCAATGGTAGCGTTCATCTCTTGAAGAACCAGATTTCTTTCATTAATAGCCTGAAGAATTTTGAACCAAATGGAAGCCATCAAGACACACTCAAATGTACTCATGTATTTTAGAATGCCATTGACGTCCCGAAGAGTTTCTGCGGTCAGATTCAGTTTTTTGATTTCTTCAAGAGACTTTCTCAATCCAGGAAGATTCTTTGCAAACGGTTTCACACCATCGATTCTTGCAGCCCACCATGTGTCAGAAAGAGAGTGAAGCGAATCAGGTATATTTGATTTTAAAATCTCCCAGCGTTGTGTGCTGCTACTAAAAATGTTGTAACATTTTTGAACTACTCCAAAAAAGGTTATTGCTTGGGCACAACATTCTGCAGAATCGACTCCAACTAGATTTAATGTATGTGCTCCACAAGGCGAATACACTGCGTACTCATTTTTTCGAAGAATGTAATTTTGCGCTCCTTTATATTGTCCGCTCATAGACTATCGATAATCCGCTACTGATATTTAGTGAACACTAGCAGCAATCGCAGCAATATACGCGTATGCAAAGTTATAGCGCGCGATATTTTGAACTTACCAATTTCGGATTGTTTTCAACGATTCAAATGTACAATATTTTGACAATTTTTTTTTGTTTTACGAAGAAAACATTTTTTAATGTTGGGCCCGGGCCCGTCTGCATAATGTCTGATTACGATAGGTAGATAATACACCAGTTACATTCTTTTACGGTTCTAATCAGATTGCAAAAGTGCATATTAAACTTTTCCCAAATTTTGAGATTTCGATTGAAATCCGGGCCCCGCTAGAAACTCCGGGCCCGGTGGGAATCCCACCTTTACCACCCCCCTCTCGTCGGGCCTGCTTCGCCTTTTAAACCTCCACGGAAAGATTGCGTAAAATAGTAAAACTGGCTTATTATTACTGGATTAGACCAAGCGGTTATTTCAGAGATGTACCCAAACCTTCTCGGTTTCGTCTCTGCTTTTCCGTGTTCCTTCCAATGCTTTGTTAATGATGCAAACTGTAACGTCTTTAAAATGTAAGTTTGCATGGGTTCGCAAACAATAAACAAGTTACAACTTGGAACAATCCGACAAACTCTAGGTTTATGTTTCAAACAATGATGCGATCTAAGCTAAAGGTCAAGGTTAGTAATAGAACATACAAATTTAAAAAAAAACCATAACAGCCTCAAACAATACAACAAATTAAATCTTGATTCAAAACGGACTTGAAAAATACGCTTTAGCAAACAAAGATACAAAACAAAAACGTAAGAAGCCTCTCAGAAAAACATTTATACGATACAATTTCCCAAACTGGAACACCTAGAGCAATTTCCAAGAAAACATCGTTTAGGAATACTAGCGCGAAAAAACAATTATAAATAATACGAAGGATATGAATAATAAATTAAATCATTCGCACACACAGATAACTAAGATCAAGTCGTCAAGTTGTAACGAGACAACCTGACTGCAACGGGTCTAAAACTTATATAAATTGGTTTTGTTGCTTTGGTCTCAAGATAAAGCGCTGGTGGCGCTTTAAGTAGATTATAACTCGCAGAGTGACCGCGCCGGAACGCTGTTCTACGGAGAAGCTCGACCCTCATCTGAACTCCCTACCACTTTTAGCTAGTATGAAACCTGACGACCGGCACAAAATGTTTAATTTTGCTTTCGGAATTATTCTTTCAGAATGTTTTCAAAATTATTCCTGACTAGAACTCTGAACCAGAACAAATCGTCTTCTTTAAAGATCGTGATTTGAATTTAAACCGTGAAGAACCAGCAAGTTTAAGGTGTTTCAATAAAATTAAAAAACAGAAATACTTCGATTTTGCTTACAACGTTAAACTGTCAGAGATCGTTGATTAAATTGGTTAAAATTGAAAAAGTGATACTTTGGTTTTGCACAACCAGTTTAATACAGTTGGATAAAGTTGAAAAAGTTTTATTCCGACTTAAAGCGTTTTTACCAGAATTTTATCAATTTACCGATCAACAGGTTATTAGAATTTTGCTGCGCAAAATTTATTATATTTCAACTAACCTATGAAGTCTTAATTACCCGTAAATTTTTATATTCCTAGAAGTTTTTAAAGGTAGTTTATAATCAATTTTAACCCTGTAAAATAACAGAAACCAATTTAAATTGGTTAAATTCATTTACATCGAACCGACCTTCAAATTTGACATTTCAACGTGAAATTGTTCATAGTTAACCCCGTGCATTTCGCAAAAAATTCGCAGATATATTGAATTATCAATCTCCAAGTTGAATTAAGCCAGCAAGTGATTAAATTCATTACTTAACTGATCAAAATTTTATAAGAAAACGCATAATATTTACTTCCTTAAATAACAAAAATCACTTCCAAAAACCGAGCCAAAGTGTGGAAACAACGCAGTCCGCAAACATTCACATTATTTTATTACAGACAGCCGTGGGCTTCTTGTTCGAGTAGTTAGAAACTTACGTAGTTTTTCTACAACAAGTGGGAATTAGAGCTCGCAGCCTGACACCGTACTGGTAGCTTACTTCATCCTAAGCAAGCGTTCTGATTAAACGTATCTCAATCTCTTGTCAATAGTGATTGGTAACCATGAAGAATAAATGTTTATGGTAGATGCAGCTACTTTAAAATAAAGGGAGACTCTGCGGCCTTATATGCAACTGTGTAGCCTTTCTCATGAAACAAAGTTAAAAAAAAATGTGTGTCCTAGCTGTTAAATTACAAAATTACGTGGGGTTTTCCTAACACTATCGACATTTCAAGTAACATTATATTTGTTATATGCCTTTTATTGTACTTTTTTACTTCAATAATTTTTATAAATATCAATCAACCAATACACCGCTATTTATCTATTTTTTTAATAACATAATAAAAAAATTAATTGCTTTCTTCAACTTATATCTCAATATCATAATGCTTATAAAAGAGACACAATAATTTCAAAGTCAGATCACTTATTTAAAACAGACCTGCACACTAAATAACGGCGTGACCCATCCCATTTCGTAAGTTTCATTTATCGCTGTTGCAAGGTAAATGTTGACGTTCATTCTTTTAGATTAAATTTGGATCGTATTTTTTGACCTTGCAGTATTTATTTTAACGCAGTTTAACGATATTTTTAAAGAAACAAATACAACCAATTGGAACTATTCAACTACAGTTAAAAAATCAAATATAGTAACGTCGCTTATAAGGAAAAGTCGTATACACTTACAAGTATTAGGTATTTTGATTGGTTTGCATGTCGTAATCAGCCTGTACGTCTCACTGCTAGCCTCCGGCACTCTTCTCTGCCAGATGCTTTTCTTAGCGCTAAGGTGGAGTACGGGGGACCTACAATTTAACGTCGAATTCAAACGACTAAATGCCAGAGAAGGTTTCAGGCATTAAGATCTTACGGATTGGGGAATGTAAGTAGCGGGTTGCGGCATAGATTTTTATTGCTGCATTGCTTCGGCGGGAAATTGAACTCTAGACCTTTAGCGTTAGGGGCTCAGCGCCTAACCTCTGAGCTACTACCATTCTTTGTAGATAAACAATTTATGTTAAATTGGCGCGTTTTGGTTCCAGGAGAAGCGTTTAAATTTACAACATGTATACAAATATATTTAAATCACCCAGTATACTTACGTGCCTCTCAGAAACACTCGTTCTGTCAATTTCCAGTATTAAAAAGTGATTTTATTGACAAAAAATTTTAAGGGATAGATTTTGCAGTAATGGAGTATTCTTTGAAGATTTTTAACTTTATGATGGAATTTCCTCCAAGGACCTAATTAAAGTTAAATAGGATTCGGAAAGATGTCGGTTTAAATTTTTCTTTTTCGTTATTTGTTTAAGTAATCATTAATAAACAGCATATCCCTAAAAATCTGCTTTTAAAACCACACTGGAAAAACCTAATTCGCTCGGAACATATAAATGTTTACAATATCCTAAATTTTAAATTTGCTACAAAATGTAAACACATTTTATTTATGCAAACTTCTAATAATGTAATTGCAATTATTTTTAACAATGTTCTTCTAAAATAAAATTCGAATATAATATTTTAACAAAATTTGCATAAAAGAATTGCCTAAGCATTGTAAATACTAATTTAGATATAAAAGCGTCAGCTTCCTGATAAGCATCAACCTTATCTCGCTTGTTTCCAAACATGTTCTACTTGCTGCGTTGTTTTAATCCTCTTTTTATTAAAAAACTTGGTCGAGTGAGTTGGGTGAGGCAATTTCAGTTGAAAGTATTTTCTTTTGTCCTTTAATCCCTGACAAGGACATTGCTAATTGTTTTCTTTTTTCTGCCATTTGTACGTTGGTGTAAATAATTTAAGAAGTTTCTACAAGGTGGCAGTAAAAGGAAGCGGAAAGTTGGTGAAGACGCGGCACAAAGAGAAAACTTTTAAGGAAAGTTATTAATAATTTCATAAATTATTTCTGAGCTTTTGAGGAGAACTCGGGATTATTTTAATTAACTGCCTGTTTTGTATTAATTATAACTGTAACGTAATACATACTTTTTTTTTGTTTGTTTTGTTAATATTTTAACGATTTTAAACGTATTCAAATGTCGGTTTGTTTACGAATTGCTTGAAAATGTGTTTAATAAGATATTTTACAGTGTACCAAAGAAATGGCAGATAACTCTGTTAATACATACTTGGTGTGCAAAAAGAAAGTGTAAAAAAATCTTCCTTGCCAATTTTCTAAAATATTGGGTCTCACATTTAAGAATTAATGTTAACTAAAATTTGGCCAATATGAAAACAAAATAGAATAAAAAAAAGACAAATCTATAGATGTCAAGTCTACGATACTTATAGGTCAAGCAAAAGGATCTCTTTGGCCAATGTGCCTATTAGCAGTGTTGGGTGGTATCTAGATACATGTATCTAGATACTGGATCTAGATACTGTTCAAGTATCTAGTATCTGTATCTAGATACGTTTATAAAATTGTATCTTGTATCTGTATCTAGATCCTATTAAGCGGTATCTTTTTTTATTAAACAATAAAAGATCCTAGATACATTCTTAATTAGAATTATAATTTATTTTATGTAGTTTTCGAAGTTTATTAAAACATTTCTTCAATTTAAAATTTAGGACATTTTTGGACATTTAAATTTTAGCATTAATTACTTTTGCAGAAAAACCCAAATATGTCTTAAGATAGGTACCTAATGGTAATAAATATTCAAACATCCCCATTTTCAGGGGATAAGAACTGTAAGAAGCTTAAGGTTTTATGTATACATTTACCCATTGTGGCAATACAATAACCGCCCTTGTTGTTTTGGATATTGGGAATTTCCAAGTAAATCTCATAACCAGAGGGGTAGGCTTGTCTTGACAAAACTTGTAGTTTTCTCAGTATAAATAGAAGTAGTGGACATGTCCAGAATCAATTCTTGTGCAAGTCTGCTAGTTATACCTTGTGATTATTATCGATTTGTTAACAACCCCAAATACCGTCAGATTTTCTTTAAAAATAATATTATCATGGTTTATACGCGCTTCCATTTCTGGAAATGTAATTTTTTAAAGTAGGTATATAATTTGTATCTGAGAAGGATCTAGATACATTTAAAAGTATCTTGTATCTGTATCTAGATACACTTAGTAAAATGTATCTTGTATCTGTAACTAGATACACTTTGTTAAAAGTACCTGTATCTGTATCTAGATACAAATAAAAAGTATCTTACCCAACACTGCCTATTAGGAACAATTTTCTGCATCCAGATCGTATTGTTGGAGCACTATTTAATTAAACCCAAGCATTGTTTATTATTGCTAGAAAAGTATAATCAATTAGACCCTAGAATGCACAATCTGCAAAATATGCAGAAAGTTCTCCCCGCCGAGACATCCCGGTACAATAACAGGTCCAATCAAATGATTTTCCACTATCCGAGCCCATTCGTTTACATAAAATGATGTCAATGCTTTAGTTCAAATTCAACATGACATGTAGATTATCTAAGCTGTTGTCATAATTACTGTGTTGAGATGACTTTCCACTGGTTCTCGACTTTTCGTGTGAAGCCCGTGTTCTACATTACTATTTACTTCTGGTATTACTGCCGGGGGTAACACTTGTTCTTGGGGTAGTATTGAAGCTGGTTCTTCTTCTAACGTAGATTATACTAATACATCCAGAAGTTTCTTTTTTGCCTGTTTCTTGTCTAACAATATGTGAAGTTATTTCGAATCTATTCTTGATTTGGTGGTTGTTGATCTTCATTTACTTCTTCTTTTGCTTGTGGTTCTTGTTGTGGTGGTTGATACCATGCGCCATCGTATTTATCTTTCTGCGGTGTAGCTTTGTGTTCTGCTTTAGGAAATGGATCATCGTCAGGGTATTCTATTGCACTATTGCAAAATTTTAAGCGGCTGACGCGTTGACAGTATTTGCCTTATTATTAAATTGACTGGACTTGTTTGTTCCAGAGTACGATATGGCCCATTCTAATGTTTTATACGTTTTTTTTTTGTAATACCTTATTCTTGTCGTATTAACACGTAAATAAACTTCATTACATACCTTCAGTATTCCGGAAGACGATTTCTTGTTGTACTGATTTTCTTGTTTTTCAGCTGTTTAATTAAGTTTGTCTCGTACAATTTCATATGTTTGTTGGAGCCTTGTGGCCAATCCAGACGAATAATTTTTAGCTATGTCGTATCGTACGCGTCTTGCAGGTAAAACATCGTCAAATGGCATTCAAAATTCTTTCGATAAAGTAGAAAAAATAGAGTTTCTTCTGTAGCACTGTAGACGCTACTACAAAGAGTCATTAGTACACATAAAATTTACATATCTCAGTCTCGCTGATTTTGGCGAACAAAATAAGACAAACTATTCTCTATCGTTTTGTGGAATCTTTCGAGCCTACCATTTCCCATGACATTTTAGATCGTTGTTTGTTTCTTGCCGATATTTAATATTTTACAAATATGTTTGAATAACTGCAACAAAAAATTGGTGCCTTGATCAGTGAGGAGCTGCTTAAAGGTATCATGTCTAGTAATGATGCAGATAACAAAAGTTTTTGCTACAGTTTCTCGCTTTTTGGGTAAAGCTATGCCTTGGGTATCTTGTAAATTCATCTTGAAATGTTAAAATCTATTTATTACCTCGAAGTGAGTTTGGAAATGGACTCACAATGTCCATAGATGTTCTCTCAAATAGTTGCAATACTTCTTAAAACCATTGAAGTGGCGCAGGCCGTAGATGGGCTGATGTTTTTCGTTCAATATATGATTTACATTATGAACAATATTTTTTTTACATCTACCGTCACACTTTTTCAGTAAAACCATCGTTTAATCATGGCTAGCGTTTTCTGTGGACCTTGATGACCTGCTACAGATGCAACCTGGGAAGTTCTGAAAATTTTGTTGTGCATGGTATGAAGAGCTACAGGTCGATCTTAATGTTTTTTATACTTCTACAATTGCATTAAAAACTATCTTTATCTAAAAAAATTCTTGTTATTCTGTTCTTGCTTTAATTTCTCAATTAAAACTGCGAGTTCTGGCTCAATATGTTGAATGCTTTTGAAGTAATCTCGATCCTATAAGAGTTTATATTCTGTCACTGCATTAATTAGTACCCTGAATAGCGCACCGGCATTACTGTGTTGCATTGGCCCAACATCGAAATCATACTATGAAAGAGTTAACTTCTACCTAACCAATCTAGTGGATGGGGTTTTCAAATTTAATAACAATGGGAACTTTGATTATCTATAATAATTGTAATTCTCTTACCATATAAATAGCATTTGTAGTATTTTACAGTCCACACGAGACTCAAACACTCGCGTTTACTCGTGAAATAGTAGCAAATGCGACTGGGTTCATAGCGATTAATTGTCTGACTAAGAATGCTATTGATCGAAAACCCAGAAGCATCTGTAAATAATATAAATGGTTGAGTAAAATTTAGAAAACTAAAACTGGTGATTCACATAACGCATCTCTCAAAATTTTGAAAGCTTTATTTACGATAAAATCCTACTAACCCTAGAAAAGAGCAGACATTCTTCACACATTTTGGAGATGGGTATTTTTGATAGCATCTATTTTGTCAGGATCTGGTTTTACATCTGTTAATAAAACTATATGATCTAAGTATTACTAACCTTTTTTTTTATAAATTTGCATTTACTGGGTCTCAACTTAATATTAACGCTTCTTACTCTGTTAAATTTTTTTCAATCTTTCAAGATGTTCAGTGACCACATTTCCGCTAAAACAAATTATATCGGCTAGATACACACAAAATATCTCTCTCAAGTTCTGACAGCATTGTGTACATTCGTTTCTGCCATGTACTGGGAGCATTGGCTAATCCGAAAGGCATTCTATTCCGGTAGTGTACCCATGAAGTGAAAAATACTGTTTTTTCTCTGTCTTCTTCGGGACCTGTACATGCCAATACCCGCTTGCTACATCCAGTTTTGTAAAAAGGGATGCATTACCAAGCGTATCTAAAGTATTTTGAAGGTTATGGTGTGGAAAGTAATCACGTTTACTTACCTTATTTAAATATCTAAAATTCATCTTCTTCTTAGAGTACCATCTCCTTATTAGAGGTTGGCGACCATCTCAGCAAACATCTGGCGATTCTGGGCAGCTTGGAATAGTGGGTGGGTGTTCAAACCAGTCCAGTCCTTTATATTCTTCAACCAGGAGTATTTTCTTCGGCCTATACCGCGTCGACCTTCAATTTTACCTTCCATTATGAGTTTTACCAATGTGTTGTTCTTGCGCATAGCATGTCCTAGGTATGCCGTCTTTCTTTGTTTCGCCAGTTGTAGCACTTCTCGTTTACACTTGGCTCTTCTAAGGACATCGTTGTTGGAAACTCGTGCTGTCCAGGGAATCTTCAGCAATCTTCGTAGAATCCACATTTCCAAGGCTTCGATTCGTTTAATAGTATTGGTCTTTAAGGTCCAGACTTCATTGCCATAACCATAATAACTGGAGCTGACCATTGAAAGGACGATGAAGAAATTATATTTTTATGTAGCATTTCTTCTATCTGCTGCTTCTATATTTCTCGTTAAGAATATCAGAGTATCCTTGTAACAACCTTTCTAATGAAGATTCACCTTCTAAGTGCTCTATATTTAACAAGTTCTGTGATTTAACTTATAAATGCCATACCTATTGTGTTTTGTTCTTTGCGTGACTCTCATTATGGGTGACTTCTTCGCAAGAAGTCATAAAACCATTGATTGTTTTCGCAGGTACCTTTAATACTGTCTGCGAGACGTTCGTTAATTTTACAGACTTTGTTTGCTTGTGTGAGTTTACTAACGCACTAGCACACATGTTTCTATAATTCCTCACTACAAATGGTTTATATCTAAATTAAATTCTTACGTACGCTTATACATATGATTTTACTGCGCGCTGGTATATTTAAATCTTCCTTCAAGATGACCGAATCATCAGCGTTTCATTTCTTTGAGAGCTTTTCACCACCTTTGAGTTCACTTGTAAGCGTTTCATCTTCTTTTTCTAGTTTTTCCAAAATCGATGCTACTGAACTATTTATTGCAGAAATCAAAAGCACTTCGACAGATTAATGTTTTTTTTTTCTAAAGTTTGTTTCTGCTAAATGCTTTACTAAACAATCGTTTCCTAGTAAACACGTTGTTTCAAGCGCAATATTTTGTTGACATATAGAAAACTTTTATACAGCGATGAAGCTTACAATATATATTGTTACATTTGCTTCTTCTAAAATTTTTATTTGTTCATTTTTATTAATCTTAAGCCCCTTCATGACCATTTATTTTACTAAACTTATACTAGTTCCTGTATCAATTTAAAATTTATAATTAATGCTTTTTATTCTTACTGTAATAATACTGCTAGAAGTCTAGTAGCAACTTCTACGCTTGCGACGATGATGCAGTCTGGGCTGCCAATTCGAAAGGGGCGATTACCGGGGGCTACTGCAAATTTAAATGTTCTCCACTTACTTTTGTTGTTCAGTTTCGTATTATGTGACCTGCAGTATCACATCTGCTGCAATGGAGTTTTGGTGGATTTTTGGGTTTACGGCAGAATCTAGCGAAATGTTCCAATTCTTTACAATTAAAGCACATCACATCCCTGGTATTGTTTATTGGACGCCGGGTTTGCCTTGTCAAAGTGAATTAGTGGTTATACCTCGGGTTTGCTCGCTAATAAAACGTGAATAATTAATAGTATATTATAGACCAAGGTAAAGAAGACATTTTTCTCAGCCGAGCAGAATTATTTCCCGAGATGCAAAGCATCGAGGGAAATAAGTTGCGAGGCCGATAAGTCTTCTCTACAGTGTTTTATAAATTATTTTTTCCACTACTAGCACCTTTATTCCTTTTTATAATTAATTGATTTTACATTAACTAAAAATAAAATTAGAAGTGCAAATATGCACAAAAATAAAGTAGCCCTGCTTGAAAACAAGAGAATAGTTAATTTCAATTGACATTTATGTAAAATATATATTTTATAATAGTGGTTATAAAATGTCCAATTTTGATGATTTGAGTGAAAACTGCACTCCTCCTGAAATTAGGGAAGGTGCAGAAAGTATTGGTGAACAGTTATTACCAGTAAAATCAAAAGATTCTTACATGAAAGTTTATGGTGAATTTAAAGATTGGTAGCAATTGTTTTCATTATTAACCAGTAGTTAAAAATGAAATATTATTAACCACTAGGAAAGAAATTCATCTATATACTTTTTTTCCACTACTAGTGATATAAACCCTTATAATTGTCGAAAAGTGACTATTTTAACTTAAATCCCTGTTTATTTCAAATTATAAAGCAAATGACAGTTTTTTGTTTTGTTGGCATGACAGTTGTTTGAAAATTGTTAAATGATCATTAGTATTTAAAGACATTGTTTTTAAGAACTGGTTTCATCTAAAATACTGAAATTATTAACAATTTTCTCTTTTTTACTTTGTGTGTTTGTATTATAGGCGAAATTGATATTGACAGAGTTGTCATTTATTACGGCGCGAAAAACGTATATTCAAATACACCGAAGTTTTTAAAATTAAATTAATTTGTTTAAACAACTATTTTATGCATAAAATACCATTAAATAGAATCTCTCCATTATATTAAATCGTGCTATACAAACGTTCTCTTTAAAACTGTCACAGGATTATCAAAAAATATAAATTTATTCATTATTTACCAGTGGTTAACAATGAAAAATTAGTTAATGAGTATCTGTATATAAAATACTTAATAACTTTAACAATATCTATTTAAAGAAAAATTAGTTACCTGTCAGTGAGCAAAGGTAGAGAAATTGAATTTCACAGCATTTTATTATGTGTCAAAATGCTACGCCATATTACTAGTAGTGAAAAAAATGGTTTACTTGCTGCTGTGGTGAATACAAAACTCTATAGTGTCTTTTCGGTTTAGGTTTTTGTACTGATTAGTAGCTAATGGGAAGTCTTCTAACGCCTGAATATTTTCCACAGCTTCATCATCGGAATTTATTATGTTAATTTTTTTTTCAACAGTTTTTACATGCTATGCAATTTTTATTACGTCTGCAAATAATCCTGGGTTTCCCAAAAGCCCCTAGCTATAAAGAGCATGTTTTAAACCTTCTGTGAATCTTAGCCGTAGTGTTTCTTCAGGCAATTGTAAACGGATTTTATTTTCTGTTGCGTCGGCTCTCAACTTTAACCTCTTGTTTCCTACGATTCCCCCGTACACATTGTGATAGGCGTTCCTTGTAGAGACCTGGTGTTGCTTTTGGAGTGCAACGTTCCACTATGTCATCTCTAAATTGGTCCCATGTTGCAGCTTTCTTCACTTGTGAGTTGGCGTCTAGCTCTTAGCCTCTCCGTTGATTTTTAATTTTGCAATTGCTAACAATTCTTTGTTGTTAGGTGTTCTTGTTTTGGTTTTAAATTAGCTACAACACATAAAATAGTTTTATATGTCTGCAACAATTAAAAGCACCATCTCTACTGAAATGGGCTTTGTCTCTACAAAAATTTAAATTTTAACTTTCACATCGTGAAAAAATTTATAGAAACGACCAATTTTGTTGTTTTTCCCTGAACACTAAGTATACCCCAACATTGTAACGACGAGTTTATTTGCTATTTTTTCTGTACCCATGTTACATAATTCGCTTTTGTGCAAAATGTCTAGTTTTTTCCTAACTAGCCGGCATTTTTAACGAATTATTATCTATTGTCATAAATATAGAGATAAAGGGGGTATTTATACCAGCACGGAGTAAACGTTTGGAGCATACGTCTTATGAAAAATGTGAATATTTTGCAATAATCTTATAATGCGATACCCCTGCGACAGAAATTTAACTTACTGAACGGTTTTGTTTAATTTTTTAAAAAGAGAACCTGGAAGTTGCAAAAGCAACCCCAGGATGTTCTTTTCCCCGCTTATCCCGGTTAAGCAAACTTTTTCATTCTTATTTACAGGTCTAGCATATAATTCGGCTACAGCTAGGCCCAAACACGGGTCGACCGGATTTAACTGTAAGCTCTTAACTCGCAGATTCTGTTATTTCACGCAACTAATTACTTGTACATAAAAAACGAAACAAAATTTTAGTGATCAACTTGTTAAAACAATATTTTTCTACCTGACAGATAAAAATGCAAAATTTTTGAAATCCAAATTGAATACTGTTGCACCCATAACGCGCACCCCATACAATAATATACTACTAGCGCTACCTATAAGGGCCGCGCAAAACATAACGAACGAAGCAAGTCGTGCGGCACCCGAGAAAGAATTAACTACCAACGGAAAGCAAACAGACCGTCTTGTATTAGGATATATTCTCTTAGAGAAATATCTGACCACGCTTGATTGCTACGCTTGCAGATTCGTGTTTTATTGTGCTTTGTTTTTTATAGATATATCTTCTGTATTTCTGTGTGTTCGTCGACCTATAATAAACGTTTAATTAATTTTATTCGTTTAAAATTTTCATTTGGAAGTTTGTTAGTAACTACGTTACTTTCACTTTTTAAAATTACCAATTAAATTCCAAAAAACTTTTCGCACTACAGAAAACTTTAATATAAACAAAAAGGTAGAATAATTGGCAATTTTAAGTATTAATTCTCCTAAAAGTAACGATATTTATAGAAAATTTAGAGAAAAACCTGATAAAATCGTAATTTCAGATAATTAGGTGTTTTCAAGGAGTTCTTCGGAGGTACATATCAAGCAGAAATCATTTATCAATTATACCGTCTGTCCAAAGCCGACCGGAACATACCACTTTAACATGACAAATGTAAAAATGTTCTGTATTATCTCTCTTGACAAATTATCTCAGTTTATTCTATCATAATCTGAATTTGTCTTAATTAGTTTTTAGTAATTTTGATATGTTGGGGTTAGTTGTAATTGAAAAAAAAAATTCTATGGAGCAAAACGTCTTGTAGCTTATGTTTTCATTCTCAGTACGCCAGTGACCGCCTATTTTTTGTTTTCGCAACCATTATTTTACGATGAAACGTACATACATCAGCAGGTTGGTAACCGTATAAACATGTTTTTGTTAATGTTGAACTACTTATTCTGTGTGATATCTTTAATATTTACTTCTACAAAGTAAAGCATATCAAAGGGTGACATAATTGTAATTTCTTTGTAGCGTTTCTTAGAATCTAGATTTGAATTGATAAATTTGCACGAGTGATTTTCTCAAGTAGTAAAAGGTAATCTCGAAACATTATAATAGTTTGTGAAGTTCGGAACAATTTTATACTCCGAATGTTTGTGCGATAAATCTACCGATAGTAATTAGTAATCAGATTACACGAGAGACTTCAATTTTGAAATTTTGACGAAAAGAAATGTTTTGAACAAAAACCCAAAAAACTGTATTTAAAAAAACTTTTGTACGTATGAGCGTTTGCGTGTCAGTGTGCGCACGCGCGATTTAGTGGCTGGGTGTACGTAATCATATATACAGACTTTTAGTTATTTATCACAATTAAACCACATTTTGATGTTTTCAGAAAAAACGGTTCAAAAAACACCAGAGGCAAAAAGAGAAATTTGTCAACCAAAAAATAGAGAGTAGAGAGACGATCACTATTAGCCTGTGCTACGCTAACCGCTAATGAAAATACCTGTCAGATAAATCAAATTCTCCAGTATAACAATACTAGTTACTGCTGGTTAACACCTAACTAGACACTGAAACACAGAAAGATTATCTTTTGGTTAGGAGTAACTTTAGCTCGACGTTGAAAGCTTGACCCTACAAATTACTACTGTTGTAAGCACAACAAGCGCATTGACACTATGCAAGCCAGCCAGAAATGCAAGCTCGGACTATTCGGTCTTACGTAGTAGCTAATTCTTAGACTACGTCTTATACAGATATGAAATTTAAAAAAAATTAGAAACGTGCTTTGTCTTGAGAACATCTATAGAATACCTACTGTACATCCCAACGGACGTCCAAAATCAACAATATGGACATTCATTAGACATCCACTAGATGTCTGTTTGTAACAACTTTGCACATTAATAGGTTACCATAACATGTCTGTTCTGTAGCATAATACTACTAGGCAGTTAATGGACATTACATTGACATATAAAAATAAAATACTTGGAGCCCATAATTTATTGTAAAAAGTTATTTGAAGTTTTTGTAATTATATGTACCCTACATAAAACACTGCAATTTGATTTAAACCAAAAATTCATCATTTTATTTCAGCTAGTCTAGTTTTTCGCTTGCTATTTAAAAAAAATTAGAATCTGTTAAACACACTTACTTGTCACGGTAGAGAACATAATATAATAAGAAATATGAATAATGTAGAGGCGAATCTCTAAACATTTATTTTCATAATTATGACTACAGTCTTTCTCCCTACGCAACCAGCTTCCCCAGAATGTCTTTGCGTCTCTTCGTGATGTTCTGCTTTAGCGGACTCTGTAATAAGAAATTTGTTTCAAAGTTATATCTTGGCAGAGCGATGAAAAAAGATTAAAAGCCGCAATAATTTTGAATAATCAATTTATGGGTCAATCAAAGACTGTTTTTACAACGCCTTTCTCAAGTAAGTTTTTCTTTGGTCGCTCTGTACATAAAAATCATTAGAAAAGTTTGACGTTTTTCTCAGATATGTGTAACTATTAGATATGTTGTAAATAATTGTGAATAAAGAAATATTAACTTACTTTGCATAAGTATGGCAAAACTCACAACCTATAACCACCAACTATTGCATCTCCTCACAAAAAGCTTTTAGTGCCCCGCGCAGACATCAAGGTGTAAATTGGGGGTTGCGAGATCCCGGTGGTAACGAGTTGTCAAGTTACTGTTGAAAATATTACTTACTGTAAAACACAGAAAGCTTGTTTAAAACATCTAGTGAACCAAAAGAACGTTCGAGAATGAAAATCCATTTGGTGTCCATAGATGGATATCTATTAGAAAACCATTACAGCCATAACATGGACATGTGGACGTAAAATGTGCTAAACGTAGGCGTCCTATGGATATGCTGTGCTATATGGAATGTATTAGATGCGTTTCTTTTATTATCTCTTGTTTATTCTCGCTATTTACCCTCTCATTTTCCTTTTAATATTTTTTTCATGAAGGCTGTTGCCACCTTCTACTATTTTTAATTTGCAATTTCTTCTTTCTTGTATTATACACATACCTTATTATTGGCTTGGTGCCTCCCAAAGCTTTACTCTACATTATCTTGACTGTTTTTGTGTCTTCTTTGTCTCTGAGCAGTTTTATTTTAACAATAAGTTTATTTTCTCATTTGTTATTCGCTTTAAAGCGCTTAAACTTGTGATTTTTATGTTACGAGACCACGACTAAATCCCCTAAAGTTGATCCTGAGTCTTAGTCTTTGTACTTTATATAAAACAAAATCAAATGCACATAAAAGGCACAATCAAGCGTGATATTAAAAAAAACATTTGCTAATTGAACTATAAACTACCTTGAGTGTGATTACATGGATTTGTTATTACGGTTGCGAGGTTAGACAATTAAAATCGTCAACAAGTTCAAAACTATGACAAGATTGTTAAGGTATAAGTACTTTGCTGAAAAACTTGATAATTATGTATATTGAACATAACGCTAAACTTCAAGTATGACAAATACTTATGAAATCAAAATTTACTCTGCATAGTGCACGTTATGGGAATTAAAGTCTGCTTTACAATAATCCTCAATTTTCAGTATGGGGAAAAAATTCGAAATTTTGACGAAAATACATGTGTTAGAGCCAGGAACCCATAAATAAAAATTAAAAAATTCTGTCTGTGGGTGTGTGTGCATGTGTGTAATTATAATATGGACGCGCTGGTGTGCGCGCCTCGTATATTGAGAACGCACGGCCCGAGTTTGTTGCGCTTTTAAAAGTGCAGGTCTGTATTAAACATTCATAAGCAAAATCAGCTTTTCAAACATACGAAACCGGAAGCGAACAATAAACAGGTTTTTTGTGGAATTTTTTCAAAAATTTCATTTTCTAAATATATAATCGAGATCTGATTGAAAACCTACAAGGATATCCGTATGTTTTTTTCTGAACCTGCTAAATTTGGAATGGAGCTCACTGCGGTTGTTTGAAAAGTTTCATACTCAAAATCGATCTGGTAAGAAACCTAAACTTGTCAACATTGTAAATATTCAGAACTAAATTTTAATATCTACATTTCACAAAATTGCACAAAATCTATACGCAGCCAATTTTTATCTACAACCTTACAATCATAGTAAATAGTAACTAATAGTAAACATTAAATTAGGTGTCCCCACGTCGAAGTTTAAGTATTAATCACGTTTTAATGACTAACACACTTGTACTACACAGTGTGACTAAATTGAACACCTAGACAAATAAAAACAAAGCTTAGCTGTCCTTTATTAAATTTAGGTGCAAAATATCCAATTATTTTGGTGAAAAAACAAATTACTTTAAAAATTGTTAAATGTACCTGATTATTATTTAACATATTCAGGGTTATGCAAAAGTAAGGAATAAAATTCCTATTTTAGTAGCGCGTTGGTTTTTGAAAAAATGCTGGGACAGTTAAATTAATTTAAATATAACTGCATCTTTGTCTGATATCTTTTGTTTTCCAAGGTCAACCTCCCCACCCCAGCCACTTTGGCTTAACTTTTTAACAACGGCCTATACTTTGTATGGGCTCGTTGGAAAGCTCGCAAAAAACTGCATTTAAATCTACCATCGTAAATGTACTGGGATGGCTGGTTCTTAAGTTACAGCGATTGTAAGAAAAAAATTTACATTTTCATATTTTGTTATTAGGACGTTAATATCAAGTAATCAAAGACATATTAAGCTCGTAAGAACATCAATGTTCATTGCAATAATATAAAAAAAATTCTCTTTTCTTTACAATTTTTTTCTTATAATGTTTTTAGAAAAGTGTTCGGGTACGGATTGGTGCTAATATATACAAAATTATTGGTAAAGTTTCTAACCATTGTACTTACAGATGATAAGTCGAAATAGAACGTTTAAACGCATCCGCTTAAACGCGACCGTTTAGATAAGGCCGTTTTGACGCGGAAACGTTTGAGCGCAGAGACGTTTAGACGCAGAGACGTGTGTACGCAGGGGCGTTTAAACGTCACGAAGTTTAAACGAGAAACGTTTAAACACAGAAACGTTTAAACGCAGAAACGTTTTGACGCAGAAACCTCTGAACGCGACGGTGTGAGCGTAGATACGTTTCTACGCATAAACGTTTAGACGCAGATACGTTTGAACGCGGCCGTTTAGTGGCGGATACGTTTGAACGCAGAGACGTTTGGACAAAGGGACGCTAGAACGCGGACGTGATAATTTGACGCAGCCGTTTTGACGCGGATACGTTTAACGCAGAGATGCTAAGACGCAGGAACGTTTAAACAGCAGAAAGTTTAAATGCGAGACGTTTGAACGCAGGGACGTTTAGAAGCAGAGACGTTTAAACCAGGCCGATTGGATGCGGATAAGTTTGAACGCAGAAACGTTTGAACGCTGAGACGTTTGGATGCAGAGACGTTTGAACGCCAGGAAGTTTGAATGCAAGACGTTTGAACGCAGAAACGTTTGGACACAGCGACGCTAGAACGCGGCCGGTTGCACGCGACTGTTTGGATGCGGCCGTTTTGACGCGGATACGTTTAACGCAGAGATGCTAAGGCGCAGGAACGTTTAAACAGCAGAAAGTTTAAATGCGAGACGTTTGAACGCAGGGACGTTTAGAAGCAGAGACGTTTAAACTAGGCCGATTGGATGCGGATAAGTTTGAACGCAGAAAAGTTTGAACGCTGAGACGTTTGGATGCAGAGACGTTTGAACGCCAGGAAGTTTGAATGCAAGACGTTTGAACGCAGAAACGTTTGGACACAGCGACGCTAGAACGCGGCCGGTTGCACGCGACTGTTTGGATGCGGCCGTTTGGACGCAGATACGTTTAAACGGAGGGATGTTAGAACGCAAGGACGTTTAAACGCCAGAAAGTTTGAATGCAAGACGTTTGAACGCAAGGACGTTTGAACGCAAGGACCTTGAACGCAGGGACGCAAATAATGAATATGTTCATAAACACATTTTTTGTGTGTGTATTTTAATATTCAATCTCATTCTTAGCTATAATTAATAAATAAAAAATACACTCTAGATACATACTTGAAATTGGTTCCTACTTGAAACAAACGTAATGTAATTAGTTTGGAGGCTCTTTAATTCTAGTTTAAATAATAAATAATTCTACAAAATTCAAAACACTAATTTTAGAAAACAAAAAAATTATGAGGCTGCATATAATACAGTATAGGTATATGTATATTACCAGAATCCCTGCTTTCGTACAAAAGTCTCTGCGTTCAAAAGTCTTTGCGTTCAAATGTCCCTGCGTTAAAACGTTCCTGCGTTTAAGCTTCCCTGCGTCCAAACAGCTGCGTTTAAAGAGATGCGTTTAACCGGCCGCGTCAAACGTCCTAGACTGATAAGAAAACATGTTGCCACTTTTTCATTTTAATTCTGCTTATTTAGTAAAGCCATACAATCTTTTACCTAGTGGTGTTATCTGATTTCTCCGGTTTATTCGTTACTGATTACTAATTATTATATTAAAGTAGCAGCAGTATAGATCGCTAACTACAATTTTCCAGAATATAGTGATCTAATAACATACCTACTTCTAAAAATAAATTATCAATTTTTAAACACATCCCAATTTTAGAAACCTTAGACTAACTAGCTTTGACTAAATTACCTGAAAAAATTATTAGTAACTGCGCGCAATATCTCCAAGACCTTTGGTTCGAATCTCACAGACTTTCCACATACATTTATAATGTTCTTAAGTTATGGGGGTAATTACATAAAAATTTTTAAAACATTCAAATACAGAAACTTTATCCAAAATAATTGTAAGTTCGTTTTTTTCTGAACGGGAGTGTCAATCCACCTAAGAACAGTAAGGTCGACAAAAAAAACAAACTTTCGCGAAACGATCAACAAACAATAGCCTTTTAAGTGTTTTATCAGTGAAACGACTCTCTGCCGAGTGGGACATACCCCACATACCTATATATACGGAAACTTGCAACTGAACAAACACTACCTGAAAATTATTCAGCCAGAAAGTACTCAAACATTCAACAATGGCAACGGTTAAAATTGCATTGTGCGTTCTTTTCTTCTATGGTTTTGTAAATGCCGAATATTTGGCTGAAAAACTAAAACAAAGCGTGGCAGGAAATCAGTCTTCTAAAGTAAGTGCATATTTATTTTGTACAGAATTATTGTATTAAATTAATAGATGCAACTGTATCCAATTGGTAAAATTGCTGTCAAATTAAAAACTATTTGAATAAGTATAATGATGTATGGTTTTGGTAATATAGAGGCAATTATTTATTGATGTTATTAATTGTTTCAGAGTACACAGGATAGGCGCACCACCAAAGTACAAAATAAGAAAACAAAAATGACCAGATCTCGTGAAAACAGCCAAGCAAAACTAATCATCAATCAGTATTAAAGATAGTTATAGCTTCAGCATTTATACAACCAGTATTACAAATGGCAATATTTAAGCTTATGGCAAGTGAAATGGTGTTTAAACAGTATTAATCTTATAACAGTTTTAAAAACATCCTGTGATGCAAAACAATTCTTTATTAGGGTTAAATTTTAAAAGTAGAAATTTCTTTCTATTGTTATTAAATTAGTAAAATACGTTTAAGTAATGATAAATTGTAGATATTGCTGTGAAATATGAATTTATAAAAATTCATAATTAATTTAAATATTTGAATATAAATAATTATAAAACGCCCCACGTTGGGCGCCATAAATTATGCTATGAATTATGGAATTTAAAAAAATTCCATACAAATTGAAATTTTGAATAATATTAATTAGTAAATAGCCCCACGTTGGGATAGATAAATTATGCTATGTAATATGAATTATGGAAATTCATACTACTTTTAAATTTTTGAATAAAATTAATTGCTAAAAAGCCCCACGTTGGTACGATCATAAATTATGCTGTGTATCTGGGTATTTGTAAATATCCAGACATTTTCATAATTTTAAGATAATTAATTAATTTAAAGTTTTTAATAGAAAATTAAATATAAATAGCCCCACGTTGATGAGCCATAAATTATGCTATGTAATAAGAATTATTTAAATTGACCCGACATTAGCTAGCTCAGTAATCAAAAAGATTAAATGTTGTGTGTTTTAATTTTGATTCTAACTTTAAAATAATGCCAATTATTGTATTTTTAAATAAATAAACGATTTTACATTATAAACTGGTTTTAATAAATAGGATAAAATTTTTCATTTGCATGATAAATTCTTCTAGAGCATGAGACTTTAATTATTTTATTTTTATAATAATTTAGTTGAAATGAAACTCTTGATTTCATACATCTCAGGGTTTTTAAAATTGAATATTTTTTTAATGAAATGGTACGTGACATTCCCTAATTTCGACTGAGTTATTTAATTATGCGCAATAGATTTTTTCCAAAATACCATGAATTAAATTTACATACAAATACATACAATGCACATACGATAATAAATAAAACAACTTCTTTATTAAAATCTTAAATTAAATTCTGACTTATCTGATGTTGATTAATCCTCCATGTAAAATTCTTGATGACCAAGGATTTCTTTCCCCTTTAACCAATTTTTCTCTTACGCGTGCGCTTGTCAGTATCTAGATGGTAGATCCCTCATGAAACCAATTTTTCTTTCTTGTCTGTAACGTGCCAGTGCACGGTACTATACGTGTGCTGCATCAACGACGATCTTCTAAACTTATAAACCATGTGCTCTCCCAGAAAGTTCTTTCACAATAATTTTCAGGTACGTAATTATTTTGTTATACATTTACTTTTTAATAGATAATTATCTTATCTTAATTTATTGTTAGCATTTTAAAATTTTTTATTATAACTGATCAACTTTTATTATTACAGATTTATTATTATATCACACGAAGAAAAATAATTCAATATTATCAGTCAAATATGAATCTGAACCACTGACACCAAGATGTATTACTACACTTCAAAAACCGGAAATTCGCAGAACTACCTCTTTATTATAAAATGGTGCTCAGGTACGCCATTTTTATCACTTTATGTTTTATTGAATTTATTTGTCGAAGAATCTTTCAAATTGTTCTTTAATTACTTGTATCACTGGTTATTATATTTAAATTGTAATTTATTTTCCCATTGAAATATTTAATACTTGCACAAATTAATATTTTTACAATAAAGAAAGGACGCTTCAAAATTATACTTTTTAATCTTCCAATAACTTTTATATTATTCAACGGATTTCTCTCAATTTTCTTTATTTAATAAAACACCTTGTTACTTTCACTTATAACAACAATTTATTTTGTTCACATTAAAATTTCTAATTACATTACCAAAAATTTGGGAGCTAATCATCAACGCACCCACGCTAACAAAATCTTACCGGAAGCTCCTCTGAAAAATCTGGCTAAAAGCCTCGTTCTCTTTACAAACATACAACTATCACCCTTAAGAATACGTTACATAAGGAAACACCGGAAACAATTAAAATTTTCATTGTTTCACAAATTAGCTACGAAACCTTTCAACTATAATCTAAATTTCACCCTTATTCACCTTATTACATAAATGTCATTATCCCAGATCAACTGGATTACATGAATTTTAAATACGCGATTCAAACATAAATCAACGTATGACAGGTACATTCACTGAAGACAATTTTCCTTAAAATTTTAAATTAAATTATTTTTTTCATATTTACAAAGGCACCTAAAATAATCAATACCAGCTTATTAGCATTAATAATTATCAATTAATTAATCAATATTTTAAAACCATAGTTACATTCACTAATTAACATGAACCCTAGGTTTACAAGTAATTTTGTGAGGTCAATGACTTCTTATCACTTTTATCTCTGACTATATTTTATACAAAAACCGTCTGGCTATTTCTTACAACCTTGACCTACAAATGCAGTAAAATATTTACATTACGATATTCTATATACCGACATACTCAAAAGTAATGTATACGGTTTGTTTTAAATTTAAATAAACAATTATGTTATCTAATCAAACTAAATTAAATTAACACAACAAACACATTAATTAAATTAATTCTAAATTAAAATTATACAAGGTGCGTCAGAATAATTTTCTAAATTTTTCCTTTTTCCCTTATTCACTTAAAGAAACACTTTTCAATGAATAACATCTCAAATAAGGATTACCCTTTTATATTATACACAGTTCGACTCATATTTTTACATAAACGATTTTTTTTTATTGGCAAACAAATTAATTCAAGTTAATTATTCATAGTTTGCGTCAATATAAAATTACCTTAACATGTTTTATATATGCTAAATTTTTTTTTATAGTCAAGTTTTACTAATATAACAATTCTATTCTAGGAATAGTATCCTGGAAAAATCTCAATGCCACTTCAAATGTATTTAATTATTAAAAGATACAAGAAATCAAGATTACCACTGCATTACCGTCGCTATAATTAAACTTCAAAGAATTACAAGACCACGAAGAATTCTCATACCTCAACAAAATCTCATACTTTTATTAGTAATAAAAAAAAATAGTAGTAATTTTCAATTTTTAAATTTAAAAATAAATTTTTGAATTAGAACACACAGCATAAATCCCCCTTTAATTTTTCAAAATTTGAAAACCCCTAATAATAATAATAATTGCAAATTTTGCAAAAATTAACAAAAAAAAAATCACTCTCCCCCTTCTAACAATTTCTTTCAAAATTAATATTTTATCTGCTGATCCTGGAGTAAATTTCCGATAATAATTTAAAATCCCCAAAAATCCTAGTAATATTCTTAACCAAAAAATATCCCCCTCTAACTCCTATCCTGCCTTTATCTAAAAATTCTTTCATTTTCACCCTCTTTTTATTTTCCAAGGTTTCCGAATATTTTCCATAGTTTATTAATTTCATTTTAACTTTCTTCTTGGTTCTACAGGTATCCGGATATTTTTCATTAATTATTATTTTCATTTTAACTTTCTTTTTGTATTTTAATTCCCCAGGATCCTTCTTATTATTTAACCATTTTAATTTAACTTTTACTTTATTTTTAAAAATCCTTGGGTACATTTTATCATTTAATGATTTTAATTTAACTTTAGTCTTATGTTTAAAATTCTCCAAATACTTTGTTTTAGTTAAAATTTTCATTTTAAATTTCGTATTATTTTTAACATTCTTCAAGTAATTTACATTATTTAATATTTTCATTTTGGTCTTCTTTTTATTTATTCTTGATTCCAAAAACTTTGTATTATTTAAATATTTCATTTTAGTAATTATTTTATTTATCACTGATATCGGATAATTTTTATAAATTTTAAATTTTAATTTTACTTTTGGCTGATTTTCCAATAACATTAAATTATTTTCGTATTTTGAATATTTTATTTTCACTTTCCGATATTTAAAAGTAATTTGATTATTTTTATACTTTGAAAATTTTATTTCAATTTTCTTTTCATTTTCTATCGACGAATAAATTTTATCTTCGGCCCCTTCTTCCTTTTCCTTTATTTTAATTTCTATTTGTTTATCATCTTCACTTATTTCAAGCTCTATACCATTATTTATTTTGTCACAATCTGTATTCTTTATTTCATTTTTATTTTCTGCTTCTTCCAAGTCTGGTTCTTCTTTTGATAAATCTTGATGTTGCTTAAAACATTCTGTTTTATCCCCCTCTGGATAAATTAATATTTTACTCTCCTTTTCTCCTTCAATAATATTTGAGGATAATTCTTGATACTCATTAACATTTAAATTTGATTGATTTATTATGACTTCTGGTAATAATTCTTCTTTTATTTCATTATTTTTAAAATTCTTATTCTGTTCTTTATTTATACATGGAAATCTGTTGTTCTTAAAAATTAGACAATCCTCTTCTATAATCATACCATTATCTTCTAAAAAATCGCTTCCAAGCACCATGTCGACAATCATGTCCGGAACAATTAATAGTTTCGCAGATACTTTAACTTCATTGATATTCAAATCACAATCCAATCTTTCCTCAATACGACCAAACTTCATTTTATTCTCATCTATTAGATTAAACCCCCCAAATATTACAATATTATTCTCCAATAATTCATAATTATTAACGACGACGTCTTCACTTATAAGTGATAAATCAACCCCCGTATCTATAATAGTAACAAATTCAATATTATTCAATCTAAGTCGTATTGATGGTAAATTCATTAAATCATTCTTTTCTGTATTATTCCATTTTTTTTCTGCTTCTACATTTAATTCTTTATTTATCTCCACATGACTTGTCTCTACTTCTTGTTCTAATTCTTTATTTATTTCTTCTTTATCTTCATGATGGTTGTCTAATTTTTCTCCTATTCTAATGAAACTTTTTTCTAAATTTTCTCCCATTCTACTAAAATCTTCCCTACTCTCTTTCATCTCTTTCTTCATTTCTTCATTACTCTCTTTAATCTCTTCAAATTTTTTATTAGTGTTTTCACTACTCTCCTCAATTTTTTTATTAATATCTTTTTTCATTTCCATCATCATTTCCCTCATCATTTCTGCTAAATCTGTACTTTCTTTCTTCTTACTAGTCTTACTTGTGCCTGCACCCCTTTCTTCTTCTTCTTTCTCCATATCTTGTTCTTCTTTATTCTTTTCTGGCTCCATTTTAGATTTCTTACTCCTACTCCTCTTTTTCTTTTTAACTACTTGGAACTCTTCTCCTTTTTTATTACTTAAATCGCTGTTGTCCCAGAATGTTTTCATTTACCCCACATAAATTATTTTATAACCCCAAATATTATTCAAATAATCCTCAACTTTATTTATAAAAAAATATTACCCTTTAATTGTACATAAATAACCCTATCGAGCCCCACGTTGCCTGGCGACATAAATTATGCTGTGGAATTAGATATAATAAAATCTAATTCCTTTTTATAAGATTTAAAAAAAATTATTTTTTTAGAATTTTGGAATACATAAAAGCCCCACGTTGGGCGCCAAAAAGATGCTGTGAAATATGAATTTATAAAAATTCATAATTAATTTAAATATTTGAATATAAATAATTATAAAACGCCCCACGTTGGGCGCCATAAATTATGCTATGAATTATGGAATTTAAAAAAATTCCATACAAATTGAAATTTTGAATAATATTAATTAGTAAATAGCCCCACGTTGGGATAGATAAATTATGCTATGTAATATGAATTATGGAAATTCATACTACTTTTAAATTTTTGAATAAAATTAATTGCTAAAAAGCCCCACGTTGGTACGATCATAAATTATGCTGTGTATCTGGGTATTTGTAAATATCCAGACATTTTCATAATTTTAAGATAATTAATTAATTTAAAGTTTTTAATAGAAAATTAAATATAAATAGCCCCACGTTGATGAGCCATAAATTATGCTATGTAATAAGAATTATTTAAATTGACCCGACATTAGCTAGCTCAGTAATCAAAAAGATTAAATGTTGTGTGTTTTAATTTTGATTCTAACTTTAAAATAATGCCAATTATTGTATTTTTAAATAAATAAACGATTTTACATTATAAACTGGTTTTAATAAATAGGATAAAATTTTTCATTTGCATGATAAATTCTTCTAGAGCATGAGACTTTAATTATTTTATTTTTATAATAATTTAGTTGAAATGAAACTCTTGATTTCATACATCTCAGGGTTTTTAAAATTGAATATTTTTTTAATGAAATGGTACGTGACATTCCCTAATTTCGACTGAGTTATTTAATTATGCGCAATAGATTTTTTCCAAAATACCATGAATTAAATTTACATACAAATACATACAATGCACATACGATAATAAATAAAACAACTTCTTTATTAAAATCTTAAATTAAATTCTGACTTATCTGATGTTGATTAATCCTCCATGTAAAATTCTTGATGACCAAGGATTTCTTTCCCCTTTAACCAATTTTTCTCTTACGCGTGCGCTTGTCAGTATCTAGATGGTAGATCCCTCATGAAACCAATTTTTCTTTCTTGTCTGTAACGTGCCAGTGCACGGTACTATACGTGTGCTGCATCAACGACGATCTTCTAAACTTATAAACCATGTGCTCTCCCAGAAAGTTCTTTCACAATAATTTTCAGGTACGTAATTATTTTGTTATACATTTACTTTTTAATAGATAATTATCTTATCTTAATTTATTGTTAGCATTTTAAAATTTTTTATTATAACTGATCAACTTTTATTATTACAGATTTATTATTATATCACACGAAGAAAAATAATTCAATATTATCAGTCAAATATGAATCTGAACCACTGACACCAAGATGTATTACTACACTTCAAAAACCGGAAATTCGCAGAACTACCTCTTTATTATAAAATGGTGCTCAGGTACGCCATTTTTATCACTTTATGTTTTATTGAATTTATTTGTCGAAGAATCTTTCAAATTGTTCTTTAATTACTTGTATCACTGGTTATTATATTTAAATTGTAATTTATTTTCCCATTGAAATATTTAATACTTGCACAAATTAATATTTTTACAATAAAGAAAGGACGCTTCAAAATTATACTTTTTAATCTTCCAATAACTTTTATATTATTCAACGGATTTCTCTCAATTTTCTTTATTTAATAAAACACCTTGTTACTTTCACTTATAACAACAATTTATTTTGTTCACATTAAAATTTCTAATTACATTACCAAAAATTTGGGAGCTAATCATCAACGCACCCACGCTAACAAAATCTTACCGGAAGCTCCTCTGAAAAATCTGGCTAAAAGCCTCGTTCTCTTTACAAACATACAACTATCACCCTTAAGAATACGTTACATAAGGAAACACCGGAAACAATTAAAATTTTCATTGTTTCACAAATTAGCTACGAAACCTTTCAACTATAATCTAAATTTCACCCTTATTCACCTTATTACATAAATGTCATTATCCCAGATCAACTGGATTACATGAATTTTAAATACGCGATTCAAACATAAATCAACGTATGACAGGTACATTCACTGAAGACAATTTTCCTTAAAATTTTAAATTAAATTATTTTTTTCATATTTACAAAGGCACCTAAAATAATCAATACCAGCTTATTAGCATTAATAATTATCAATTAATTAATCAATATTTTAAAACCATAGTTACATTCACTAATTAACATGAACCCTAGGTTTACAAGTAATTTTGTGAGGTCAATGACTTCTTATCACTTTTATCTCTGACTATATTTTATACAAAAACCGTCTGGCTATTTCTTACAACCTTGACCTACAAATGCAGTAAAATATTTACATTACGATATTCTATATACCGACATACTCAAAAGTAATGTATACGGTTTGTTTTAAATTTAAATAAACAATTATGTTATCTAATCAAACTAAATTAAATTAACACAACAAACACATTAATTAAATTAATTCTAAATTAAAATTATACAAGGTGCGTCAGAATAATTTTCTAAATTTTTCCTTTTTCCCTTATTCACTTAAAGAAACACTTTTCAATGAATAACATCTCAAATAAGGATTACCCTTTTATATTATACACAGTTCGACTCATATTTTTACATAAACGATTTTTTTTTATTGGCAAACAAATTAATTCAAGTTAATTATTCATAGTTTGCGTCAATATAAAATTACCTTAACATGTTTTATATATGCTAAATTTTTTTTTTATAGTCAAGTTTTACTAATATAACAATTCTATTCTAGGAATAGTATCCTGGAAAAATCTCAATGCCACTTCAAATGTATTTAATTATTAAAAGATACAAGAAATCAAGATTACCACTGCATTACCGTCGCTATAATTAAACTTCAAAGAATTACAAGACCACGAAGAATTCTCATACCTCAACAAAATCTCATACTTTTATTAGTAATAAAAAAAAATAGTAGTAATTTTCAATTTTTAAATTTAAAAATAAATTTTTGAATTAGAACACACAGCAATATATTATATTGTAAGGATGTTATGTATCTTTATAACAGCTTATATTAAGCGTTTAGTCATTTATGTATGCTAAATTTTTATATAATTTATGGTTTAGTCGATAGGCAAGCTAGTAGGTTATTACAGTTTATGTTAGCAACCTTAAATAAAATTTTCATTAAAATGCAAAATATTTGTATGGCATCTGTTTCTCATAGCGTCAACTTTGGGACGGTTTTTTTTGGAGGAAATTTTTGAGGCGTTATTTCTGTCGGCGACATTATTGTCTAGCGTCATTACTGATGGGAGTTATTTTAGACAACGACATTTTTGGCCGATGCTATTTTTGCAGGCGTTATTCTGGAGGGCGACGTTATTGCCTGGCGACATTATTGATAGGCGCTATTTGTGGCGGCGACAGTATTGACCGGCGCTATTTTAGAAGGCGCTAAATTGGGGGTAACAAAATTGCCTGGCGACATTAATTGATGGGCGCTTTTTTAGTAGGCGCTATTTTTTAGGCAACATAATTGCCTGGCGACATTATTGATGGGCGCTATTTGTGGCGGCGACAATATTAACCGCGCTATTTTTGAAAGCAACATAATTGCCCGCCGACATTATTAAGGGGAGCTATTTGTGGCGGCGAGATTTTTGACCGGCGCTATTTTAACAGGCGCTATTTTTAAGGGCAACATAATTGCCTGGGGACATCATTGACAAAGGTTATTTTAAACGGTGACATTTTTACCGGCGCTATTTTTGAGGGCGACATTGTTGCCTGGCGACATTATTTTAGACGCATTTTAGACCGGTGCTATTTTTGCCGGCAACATTATTGATAAGCGCTATTTCTGCAGGACTATTTTGGCTCGTGACATTTTTGATGCTCGTTATTTGTGACAGCGAGATTTTTGACCGACGCCGCTATTTTAGCAGGCGCTGTTTTTGAAGACGACATTGTTGATGGCTGCAATTTTAGACGCATTTTTGACCTAAGTTATTTGTTCCGGCAACATTATTGATAAGCGCTATTTTTGCAGGACTATTTTTGCCCGCGACATTATTGCCTGGCGACATTATTGATGGGCGCTATTTGTGGTGGCGATACATTTCTCTGGGGCTGTTTGTTTTATTGAGGGAGACATATGTGCCTGGCGACGTCGCTGGTGACATATTTTAGGCGGCGTCATTTTTGACTGGCGCTTTTTTTGCCGGCAACATTATTAATGGGCACTGTTTACCCATCGCCATTTTCACCGGCTACATTTTTGCAAGCGCTATTATTAAGGCGCTATTTTGAGCCATAACCTATCGACAAGTGCAGCTGCTTGAAAAACCCTAAAAAAGAACTAGATATATCATTTTATCGACGTTTTTGATGCATGTCTAAATTTATGTGTAGATGTTTAACAATAATATTTTTAAAGACGCGATGCGCAACGTGCTTAGCAAAAATAATTTTTTACCTAAACAAAGTGGAAATACCTTTACCTTAATTTTATTTTTTTCATATTTGGCGCTTCTGCAGCTTTGCCGTTTTAAGCAGTGGCTTACTCTGCTTAACGAGTAATCCGGCCCAGCCCGTGGCAGACCTCTTTGTTCTTATTATGTTAGTTACGTGGGTTAAGTTTACCAACTGACATTTATCTTGCACGTTTCTAAAATAAAAATAATAAATATTAAAATTATTTACTGTGCTCACTTGCTAATTGTTTAGAAATGTTAAACATGATCAAATACGGTAAAATAATAAATAAACCGCGAACTATGATCATAGCTTCACGATCTGTAAACTAATCATCAACACGCCGCGTTTGTTTCATGGGCTACTGCGAATATGTTTTTATTAGAACGCTTTGCTAACCAGATAACCCTCTACTTAAAAAGCTCCGCAATTTCTACGCAGGTGGTTTATGATTTTGTAATAGTAAATGAACCAAATAATATTTTAAATCGTTTTCTATGTTAATTTAATAATTAACATTCAGGGAATACTTCGTTGGTTCGTTCGCCTTACAAAGTCCACCATAATGTGCAATACTGCTTATTCTGTTTAATAAGCACTTAACTAATAAGTAACTTTGTACTTGATATATGAACTTTAGAGGATTGATGTTTAGACAGTGTTTGAATAAAGAGGTAGTTTGGAACATGTAATGTTTGATTTCTAAAAAAACCCAATGGCCCTAATCGGGTCATTACATGGCGACCCTACCAAGATTACAATTTATTTTGAGTTATTTGTCTTGAAACGAAAAATAAACAGAGCTTTATATTCAAATGTCCTGGAACTCAAAACAGTCTCTGGCGAGAGGTGCTGTAATCATATTTACTTATTATTAGTATAGGAAAGTATAGGCGAAGGGCTTTTCCTCATTCTAAATGTCGTGCAACGCCTGCTTAAGGCTCCTGACAGTTTCTCATTTTGAAAAGAAGTAACAACAACCTTTTTTAATAAAAATGATAAAAATAGACCATGAAAGCAAAGAATCTTTACAATTTGAGTGTCGCTATGAGAGCAAAACACACGATTTTTCTGTATTCTTGAGAAGCACGATGGCTCTCCGTGCGCGAGTACTTTAAAAGGTGTTTAATCTAAACGAAGTAATTGCGATTTTTCTGACTGATAATGATTAAAATGACGTAAATTAATTTTACAATGAAGATTTAATTTTACAACATAATATGTCATGCTTACACAATTAACAATTAAATAAAACCAATAGACATATCATTAACGGCACCAAGTTGTGATAAACAGTGCTGCAAAACCACCCTATCAGTCACACCAAATATCCATAATATTATAATATTCGATATACTTAGGTTAGGTATAATTTTCATTTTTGATTTTATTATCGCCGTAAATTGAATTAATTGCTTTAATTTAAATGAATAAAACAGTTATTGTTATGATGGTTTATTTCCTTAGATTATTTTATAAACCGAAAAAGAGCGACAATAAATTTATTTTTAAACAAGAGAGTTGTTGTCACATAAAGTATGGAAACAGTGCTATAACTGGTACGTATTAAGCGAGATAAGCATGAGTATAGTCTGCCAAAAATTAGATGGAAGGAAAAAAACGCACCTACCTAAGTATTATTACATCTAAAAATACTTGTTAATATTATTTCTATGAGCAATTTATTTGCCATAAATGTTTCTTAATGAAAGACTAGAAATATTCGAATTTTAAAAATTTATTAAAAAACGAACAGGGATGCAAACCAAAATGTAGCTCATCTCTATCTCTATAAACCTAACAAATTTAATAAAAGTTGGGCCACTTTTTAATCAATGTTTTTTTGAAAATTTTGACAAACTTTCGGGAACAAAGCGTTGGATTTAACATACGGTCTTCTAACGGATCCTGCTTAAAATTTCAAAAAATTGAATTCTGAAAAAATGCTACCCACAAAGCATCCAACCGTTCAGATGTTTGAATTGTTCGGTGAGTTCCGATGTTTATTTACGGTGGTCGGGACCAGGAAACTGCGATATCTACGGAATGTATTAATTATATCACTATACCTCTTTCAATAAATCTGCTAACATTGATTTTTAACGCTCAATTAGCGCACCTGCTCTAGTTACCAACGGTTCAACGAGAACAAGCTGCCAGTCTTGACATCAGGCTGCGAGCCTTAAGTCTCCAGTGATTGAGGGAGACTACCTAAATCTTTACTGATTCTGTTGATCAGTGTCGGAGCTGAAAACGCAGCTTACTTGGCAAACCGTACCAAGACGGCTTTATCCTGCATAAGCCTACCACTGCCACCACGAGTCCTACACTGTGACCAAGACGGAAGCTGCTATTCCCCCGCGGGATCGGAGGTCGTCACTGGTTCGACTTTTTGGAGCAAACACCTGTTGAAAGCAGCGCTACCCCTACCAGTTTAAACTACTCGCAATCCTTAGTACTGGTCGACTACGCACCGCCCAGATTAGTCGGTAGCCGGTCTGATATGACCGTTACCTTAACAGCGTTGGGTGTA
This sequence comes from Ctenicera cuprea, assembly GCA_958336395.1. NCBI lineage: Eukaryota > Metazoa > Arthropoda > Insecta > Coleoptera > Elateridae > Ctenicera > Ctenicera cuprea. The sequence continues at coordinate 63,217,546 of OY284487.1, forward strand.
CATAAGCACGGGTCCCATAGGTCAACACTTTGATAGTGGGCGTGAGCAGGCCCCTAGAACCCGAATGCCTAATTCTAGCAGCAGCGCCACTCCTTCCTGGAGTTCACCTTCACCTGCCTAAATCGTCGGCCTCCAACCATCTAGTATATCGTCTAGGCAAATTTATAACCCCCAGGGGTCACTTTGACGTAGTGACTAGAAAGCAAGCAAATTTATAGCCACGGCCAGAAAGCAGGGATCTCGTTACAGAGGACGCGCTGCCGCTAAGGTGTTAGGTACCTATACTAAGAGCTAGCAACACCTCCCCTCGTGAAATTACTCACTCAGTTCTCCATGGTCCCAATTATGCCAACCTCAAACTTCCCCAAAGAGAGGTGGACGTACCAAGTTGAAAACACTGGAGTGACCGTTACAACGCCGACCCCGCAGAAGGTGTCTTTGTTCACGTCTCTTACCTAAGTGAGGGTCCTTGGCCGTCCCGTCTGTTATGGTGAGAGTTATAAATTTGATATATAGATATCTTCAATTTAGTCAAAGAGATATTGTACACCGCTGTTTTTGATTAATCGATTACTGTGTTATAGCTTTTTAACCAGCAGATTTCAATTTAAAACAATTTTTGCTTTTGAATGTTAAATATCCTTTAGCTTGATTATCGCCTTACAATTTGTATATTTCTTCGGATTTCGAAAAAATTTTATACACACTATATCAACATTGTCATAAGTTATACCAGGAGTGGTGGTAGCTCAGAGGTTAGGCGCTTAGCCTCTAACGCTAAAGGTCTAGGGTTCGATTCCTCGCCGAAGCCCTGCAGCAATAAAAACCTATGCCGCAACCCGCCACTCACATTCGCCAATTCGGTGTAGGTAGCCGTGGATTTTTAATGCCTGAAACCTTCTCTGGTATTTAGTCGTTGGGATTCTGTAGGTCCCCCGTACTCCACCTTAGCGCTAAGGAGAGTACGTGGCAGAGAAGAGTGCCGGTGCCCAGCAGTGAGACGTAAAGGCTGATTGCGATACCAGGAATAAATTAAAAAATAATCGGTTTAAATTAAAAAAAAGGCGTTGCATAGTAAAGAGTGTCTGTTTTGCTTAAAAATTGTGAAAAACTATGCAGCAGTGCATCATCGTGCAAATTTTCAAAAAAAACACTCGTTGCTATGTAACAAGATTTCAAGCTTTAAACAGATTATTTTTCAGTTAACGATTATTCTACCAATTATAAATAGAACTGTCAAATTTATTTCATTGCCTAAACTAACAAATTAAACGAATAGGTAGTTTACTTAAATTATTTCGTGACGAAAATTTGTACAGGAAAACGTTTTCTTAAAAAAAGTTACACGATATGCTGAGCAGTAAGTTCGAATAATTTACCCCGACTATTTTACAGAATCAGACTATATTGAATTGTCAAATTAAAAACACTTTTAAAACTATAAAATAAAACAAAAGAGTGGTTCGCTAAATTTTATCGTAAGAAATAATCGGGTTAAAATTTCTATTGGCTACTGAAATTGCAAATTCGACGTAGCAATGGTCAGTATCTTATGACTTAAAAAATCACTAATTAACGATGTATTAAAATCGTTCAAAAAATACAAGCTCACCGAAAAAACCCGAATTTTGATCGCTGCAATTGTTTCGTGAAGAAAACAAAAGTATTTCGACCAGTTACCCAAAAATGGAAAATTTAACAGTATGATAAGTAAAGGTACATAGAATATTTTATAAATCTTTTGTTATATTTCTGCTTAGCCAGTAAAACGATTATATCTTAAACCTACTGATGTTATCTAATTTCTCAGATTCTGCTAGTGATTATATTATTAATTAATTATATAGCGCAGTACAGATCGTTAACTACAATTATCTAGAAATAAGCGGTTTAGTTACTTAAGCACTTATGGCCACGTGATTTCATCATGTTTTAAATATTGTTGCAATTTCTAATCACGAACTTCTGTGCAAACAATAATTATGAAAAACAAAATAAATTTGCAATCAAACTTTAGAAAAGCAGAGCCAAACATGTTTAAAAACTGCTTAACAAATTTAAATTAGTAACTGAAAATGAATAAATCTATTATTTCCTTGATACTGTCTTAGAACTATGCTGGTACCCTAACAACCAGGCTTTCCTTAATAATTCTAAGAGCTCGAATTGCACTTACTTCCTATAGACATTGTTTGTGCGCTTAGGGTTATGATGGCAGTTAAATTATGGACATATATCAAAATTTTAATAAAAATATCTAAATCTCTATTCAAAATAAATTCCTCCTCTGAACGTGATTCACGTAAACAGGCAAGACAAACTTTCGCGAAACGATCAACGAACAATAGCCTTTTAAGTGTTTTATCAGTACAACGACGATCTGTTGAGTGGGACATACCTATATATTGGAAAATTTGCCACTGAACAAACACTATCTAAAAATTATTCAACCAGAAAGCACCTAAGCATTCTAAAATGTCATCCGTTAAAATTGCACTGTGCGTTCTTTTCTTCCACGGTTTTATGAATGCCGAATATTTGGCTGAAAAACTGAAACAAAGTGTGGTGGGAAATCAGTCTTCAAAAGTAAGTTCATTTTTACTTTTTCATTTTTTTTAATTAAATAAAATGCGTTTGAGTTTTTGAATAATTTTAGTTGATTTATAAACGGTTATGTAATGACGTTTTTTTATTGTTTTAGAATGCACAGGAAAGTCGCAACCAAGTCCGGATTAAGAAAGCCAAAGGGGCCGGATCTCGACAAAACAGCCATACAAAACTAATCAACCATCAATACTGAAAATATCTGAAGCTTCAGTTTTTTTACAAGCAGTATTATATTATGGTAATTTTTAAATTTTATGTTTGAATATTATTAATCATATGAGCACTGAAAAACTCAACAAAACAACGATTCTTAAAAGAATAATGTGATATAAAACAACTCTTTCGTGAGTATTAATTTTTAAATTATGAGTTCTTTCTAGTTAAACTATTTTAGTAAAGTAATTTTAATATTTACTTAATGATAAAATGTAGATATAATTGTAAGTATGCTATGTATACTTATAACAGCTTATATTAAGCGTTTATTGTTCATGTACGTCTAATTTTCAAATAATGTGTTGCTTAGTCGATAAAAAAATCAATAAAATTAACTGTGGAGAATAAAAATTGTTATTAATTTGGGTTGAGAAATACACATAATTTTTGAAGGTATGGGTTCATCTTTTTTTTCTTTTTCATTAAAACAATTGCTAAGAAATTTTATGACATTTTAACGTTTGATGATTCTTCTTAATGTGCCTTTTTCATCACTAAATGTTTTCAACAAAGTCGACGTTAAAAATAGTAAAATGTCAACATTGCCAGTGAAATTCTTGCAATATTTTGAAAAAGAATACGTTTTTATACCCTAATGATAATTTAATGAGTTTTGGATTCTGTATCGAAGGGGTAGATGAGTAAATCTCACAAGCACTTAGGTCACAAGTGAGCCCATTGTATGTCCTCTGAACAGCAATCCCCCCACCTCACTGTTTCTGAAGCCATCCAACCCGATGATGAGTTTGAGGATATTATGTGGCTAACAATCACCGCAATTTAATTGGTTGTAGTGAGATTTATTACGATTGTTTTATGGATAAATTATAGCATAATATAAAACAAAACAGTAAGAAAATTAAAAAAATATATATTTAACAAAAACGGCAACAACAATCAAAAGTTAGAAATTACACGGCTCCACTAACCAATCATCTACAGTACTATTGAACAATTTACAATACTTATCAATTTTTATAATATAGAATTTTCTTATTTTGTCCTAAAAATTGTATTTCAACGTAAACTTTAGAAATGTTGAACAGATATTTAAAGTTTAGGCAGCAAATATGCATTAAATTTAGTAAATACTTTTTAAGACCAAGTGTTTAAACAACTCAAGATATTAATAAGAGGTCAAGAATAGCAAATGAATTATTTCTGGTTTTTTAATTCCCTAAAAGAAAGAAACTTTTTGTACAACGGACGTTATGCTGAAACAGCCATCGTTATGGCGTGGCTTGTTTTGACTGCACGTTCTTTATGTTCTTGTTTGTTGCACGACCTTCTTTGCATCCTTATGTAGTGCAAAAATTAATGAGATAATTTGTATGACGTTTTGCGCCTGCCCTTTGCAGAGTAAACGTGCGTGGAGTTTATCACCGCCATTGCTTTTGGAGCTAAAACGTTGTACATACATACTTTTGAATATAAGAATAATAAAAATTTCTAAAGTATAGGAAGGAACAGTCGAATTGTTTCGCTCAATTTTATTACGTAAAATTTTCTAATATGTAAACAACATGATCGTTTTTAATGGTTTGATTATTTTAATTATAAGTTGTTATCAAACCACCTACATTGTTGGCTTCAAAGCTTCCTAAACTAAAACAAATTACAGCGGTATGGTGCACTAGTGAAAATTATCTATAACTTGCACTGGGGTAGGTCAATTGATCATAACATGTTTCTACTTTGCAAGGAAGCTGAATTTAAAAGCTCCCGTGCTAGAAAGTACGACCATTGATTTTAGTTATGAAGTCAATTTTTTAGAAGTTACACTAGGCCAGAAGTTAACGTACAACTCACACATTAGAACACTGTGCAGAAGAGAAGGCAGTGGGTAGCTACTCGAACATGCTGAAGTTTCTGGGAAGAAATTGAGGTGTAAAACCGCAACTGATCTACTGGTTATATGGGGCTATTATAAGACCTATGATCACCTATGCATCGTTTCTATGGTGACCAAAGCTAAACAAGGTACTACTCAGCTACAGCTAGAAAAGATACAACGTCTTGCCTGTCTGACTATAACGGGTGCGATGAGCACCTGTCCTACTGCAGCTATAGAAGCCACATTCCTGTACACCTACAGGTGCAAAATAAGGCTGCATGCTCTCACGCTTGGTAAGACAAACAAATGGATTGTATGCCAATAAAATACAACTTTAACCAACCTTTTAGAGTGCACATCTAGGACCGAGAAATATGGCTCTCAGGAGGGCCTTTCTTTAATGGAAGATACATCCAATGGCATACGGATGGTTTGAAGATGGAAGAAACAGGAACCGGAGGACATGGGCACAAGCACTAATATCTTCCAATCTAAGGTCCATGCCATAAACCTCTTCACAAGTATAAACCTCATAAAATTCTGTAAAAATGCACAATTGATATTCTCACAGCCAGCCAAGCAGCAATAAAAACTTTAAAAGCCACACTTACCAACCCAAGGAGTGCCTGGATAACCTCAAGCAACTGGTAAACAAAACCCACGTTACTCTATGGTGGGTTTCAGGGTACAAGGGTATTCCAGGCAACAAAAAGACCGACGAACTTGTAATACGCGGAGCATTGACGTCGTATACAAGACCTGAACCCTGCAGTGGAATACAGAAAAAATACATAAAACAGGAGGTCAGAATATAGAAGGAACAAAAAAAGTCCTCGTACTGGGATAACACACCAGGACGACGCAACGCCAGGCTAATCAGTTCATAACTGTTTTCCAAAAAAAATCAAAAATCTCTTTGTCTCTCAGTAAGATGGAACTGAAAACCATCACTGGCCTTTCCACAGGCCATACATCACTAAAACACAATCTCTTCAAGATTGGTAAGTATGAGTACCAAATCTGCCGTTTATGTAATAAGGCCGCTGAAACGGCAGAACACATCTTATCCGCATCCAACGCTGCATGTTGCCGTAGACAGAATATTTTTGGTAAGGAGACTATGACACCTACCAAAAGAAAAGGGACTCAAATTCCAGAGATATTATAAAGTTTGTCAAACGCCAGCAACTTCTCTTAGCAAGGCAAGGGCTCATAAGTTACAAAACCGTTAAGGGTCGAAGTGACGGAAGGCAATTAAGGCCAAATCCCTCAAACACAATAATAATAATAAATAAGCTTCTACAAACATCTGTAACCGGAACCGAAAGTTAGATAGGCTTTTTGTAAAACTGAATTTTGACAATTTTACAATATCTCATAGCAAATTCAGTGTTTTATTTTTCAGTATTTCTTCAGCTTCAAAATAGTGACTTCAAAATTGCTTTCAATGTTCATCACAAATGATCAAAATAAAATCTGGTATTGCAAATAACCCTAGGGATACACAGTATTGCTATATGCCACATTTTTGGAAACTATTAAAACTGCAAAAATTAGAAATCTTCAAAATATCGTTTATGTGTAAAATCTGAGCGCACAGTGCTTTTTATTTTGTATGATCAGAAAGTCTAGCCATAACCTGGCTGCAGTTCTAATACGATAGGTACTCTATAAATTTTTGGAATTTGGACATTAATGACCTTTTAATTATGATAAACAGGTGGCGACAAGTGTTTGAGCTAAATATCTGAACAATAACAATTTAATACGATTGTAGACTAACGTTTTCTGCCCATCGATATTAAGGAGGGCTAATTTTCCTCTACCTTCCCACTTTTGGTTGACAGTTTTTTTCATGTGTTCTTTAATGTTAAGCCATGTTTTTTCAAGAAATACTAAAAAAAAATAATCTTCTACTTAAAATGCTCCGAATATTACTACTCTTCTAATAAACGTTTTGGTACTAATTCGTCTATGTAGTAAATCTTATTTTAAAAGTATGGGGAACTCTAGGCAAATTAGTTTACTCATTTCTACATTTTTTGTAGATAAATAAGTAGATAATGAAAAGGCTACACAGAAATGTATTATTTAATTTCTTAGTAATAGTTATCGCAGTTACCTTTTTGTCTTATCTTTTCCTTTAACCTAGAATTAGTTCATGCTATAATCATTCCAAATAATTCACGTAGTTTTTTCTTATAATTGCACTATTTATTTACAAATAGATATATCTTCTTCATATAAGCACGGCTGATCACTTTCCCAAAATTATTGCTAAAATTGCTTGCATTAGGGATAATATTGATAATTCGGTAAAATCTATATCTTCATATTTTAAGTAGGGGCACCTTCCTAATAAAATAATTCTAGGTGTATCAATGCGGCTGTTTGTTGCACCCTAGATTTATTTACAGTTGCTTTCACAAACATTTGTCAACTTTACACAAACATTTGTCAACTGTAGCTAATCCGCGTTGAGGAGTTTGTGGTCGTTTTTACATCAGCCGACATGTCGGATACAACTTTCCCTCTTTCTCTGCACAACAAGCACGGTGCGTCTGACTCTGTCTCACTGGTGTTAAACAGTTATTGAAACTAACAAATATTAAAAAGGTATAACCGCTGTTTAGTTGTATTGTTTAGAAATTGCAATGCAATTTGTTGCCAATGGAGTTTGCTTATGCTCGACGCGTTTACATAGAAAAATCAGTTCTAGGATTGATTAGAAAGGTTAAAATAAAATAAACGCTCGAAAAAACAAGATCAAGCGGTTCAAAACGACAGTCTAGATTGAACACTAATTTCCGGTACCACGCTGTTCTAAGAGTCAATTCAGTATCGCGAGCGGAGAATTCTTGGCGAAGTCTTCTAGCACCGTTAGCTCATTCAAGAGTGGATAACAGCTTACCCAGGTACCAACGAAGCTTACTTGATTTTCCCCTCACCTCGTGCAGAAGACCAAGCCAGCACAACAGAACGAGAAGAACAAGGAAAAGCCTTTTCTCTTGTACAACTACTGAAAATGAAGAAAGGGATTTTTTGGCTCCCTGAACGCGGAGCTCTCTTTCTAGCAGTGAAAGACACGAATCACCGTTTCCTGAGACACTAGTAAAACACGAAAATTAATAAAGTAGAGGTACGGCCTCTTTTTAAATACAAATCCGACGACACCGAACATACAGTTGAGGAAAACCTTCAGCTCAAGCAGCAACCAGCGCCATCCAAGCAGAACCCATTTTGTTGCTGTAAAAAACAACACCCAATAGCACCCAGCAAATTAATTATCTATCACGCTGTTAACCGAACAGTTTAAAACCTTTTTTCAGCAAGTACCCTCTGCAAGGGCTACCTAGTCGCCTTCTACCTTCCGAGATTATGCAGGAGACAATCCGCAACAGTTTCTGGCCTGCTGCAAGGAGTACTACTGGAAAACTTAATGCATTAAGAAGTAGAAAAATTTCGGCGTTTTCATAAAAACGCCGAAATTTTTCTACTAAAAAGTATCCGAAAAATTGGATTCCAAGTCTAACAGAATTAATGAATAAAAAATTTACAGCTTATCTAAGTAAAGGTGATCCCAGTTATACAGTTGAACTAGTGCCGAGAGCCGCCAGCATCGAGGAGAACCTGGAGAAAGTCATCTTTTCCGCTCCCTGAGGAAACAGAACAGAAACAGAAACCTCGCTGTCAGAGAGCAACGCTTTAGTAAAACGCAGCGGCCAGTTTGCCGCTGTTATCCAGGTTGGCACTTTACTCCGACATCTTTACAATAATCATAACTCCGATCCTCCAGCGTGTACAAAACCAAACACCACAGCCTTGGTTTTCAATTGCGGCTCCAAATCAGTCGAAAAACTGGAGACTCAAATGCCCAACATTAAGATCAGATTCGTCTCTTAATTTAAAAATTAAAACCCAGAAAGTGGCAGCTCTTGTAGATTCCGCAGTTACAAAGGCCCCTTAATGCTGAAATTGCTCAAAAAGATGTTACTATGTCATTAAAGAGAAAAACACAAATGCAAACTGGAAGCAATTCATACAAGCTTTACTTCAAAGTAGCTGATTCCCGATAGAAATACCTTATATTGGGATGGGATACTGGTGGCTACCCCAACAACAAGATTTCGAGCAAAACTGTCCACATCAACGAGTAGCATTTCGTAAAACCACCCAATGCATTCGTCGGTTACAAAAACCAGCAGTCCCGCAACAGTCTCTACACCTTACAACTTTGTTGCAAGGTTTTTCATAGAAACAATTTCTTGAAGTTTTGAAAACCTCATCTTTCTTGGCCGAAGAACATGTCGCCATTGTCTTGGTGAACGACGTTCTCAAAAATTTATGTTAAGCCACCACTATATTTTATTCTCCCAATTTGAAGTTCCAGGGCAAAACAGTGACTATCCCAAAGCACCCCTTGAACTTCTCCTTAGAATTTTGCAGTCTCCAGCTTTTCCAAAACCGCTAAATCAGCCCGATAGAAGCAGCCGCACAAGCAAAAGTCCGGGCACCATTTTTAGGCGGACCACAATCCCTCAAAACCTCCAGCTTGATCCAGATGTTTTGATATGTTTGGTCAAGATCGCAATGTAAGAATACAACAGAAAGATATCAATAATCATATAAAATATTTCAAAATAACTTGTTTTTTATCCTTTGAACATTATCTTAAGGAAAGTTTTTTCAAGGTTCACGATTAAAATCTTCTGTTTCCAAACATCAAATAATTAAAAATTATATCAACCATAAAATTTATTTCGCAATTCAAAAAATGAAAATAAATAAATTTGTTTAAAAATTTTAGTATCTCATTTTTAATATTCATTAAACATTGCGACGCCTAAACATTGTAAAAACTAACACACTGTTTTTGGCTTAAGTAGAGACACCTGGTCTGGTCTAGTTTGAACCAGTCTAAACTGAAGCCATTATTGCAATAACAAGCTCAATAAGTGATAACACTTTATGATTATGTTGTCGTGAAGCTGCTAAGCTAGGTAAATGTTTTTGCCAAGAAATAATCAGATCTCGATAAACAATGTGCGCAGATAATCCATATATGGTTGCTTCTAGCAAATACATTGATAACATCGCACATAGTTGCCTTATCTGTTTTTCTCACGAACTTGTTGAAAAGATACGTCGAACATTAAAAGAATAGATAAGTATCCGAGTTTTATGAAGTGCTCAAGTGATCTCGTACCTGCACGTTCAAGGCCAATAAAAAAATACGGAAAAAACTTCAAAGCAAGTGTTCCTTGGATAAAATAGTCTAAAAATTTCGTGGAAGAAGGTCCTTAAAATAGACGCAAAGGAAAATTACGAAAATAGCAATGCGGAAAGAAAGAAGAAAAACATCAATTAAATATAATTTGTTATTGAAAATTTACACAATTATTAAAACGACTATTCTGTGTTTTCTCGTAGAACAAATTATATTTATCAAAGTTATACCTATTAGATAAATACACGAAAGTGTGTATTCACACGAGAAAAATACGTTAAATTGTTTACTACATTCAAAAACGCACGTATACAGATGGTCAGGGTTGGATTAAGGTTGTATATAACAACACTTACCAAACATTAAAACAGATATCATATAAGCGTATAAAATTTCTAACATCTTTATATTAATTTCGGAACTGTCTCAACTTTAAGCGACAACGGGCCCCCACTACAGATCTTTACCCAATGCTACTTTTCATTACCAAACCAAACGCCACGGGCTTCAGATGCGTTAGGTGTAGTCCACGGGTGGAGCTAGTAATAACAAAAGGCCTAAAAATAATATCAGCTTCACAATATGGCTTTATTATTTCACAGCACAATCCGGCTCTGTATTATAGTTACTACGTTGAAATCTAACCTTTTGTTCAGCCTTGACAACACGTGAAAAATTTTCAAATAGCAAAACAAACTTAAAAAGCAAAAAATCTTTTAAACAATAGCCTCTTGAGTACTTTATCAACAAAGTATTAGTAATAAACAGATACTTATCTAGATTAGCAGCTATATAACGCTTAACTGACCTATTTATTTATCAGTACAACTAAAGCTGTTAAAGTGCGAAGCTTAAAAAATTGCATATTATTTTTACAATGGGTGTGAAAACTGCTCTGTGCGTGCTTTTGTTCTTTTCCTTTGCCAATGCTGAATATATAGCAGAAAAATTGAAGAAAACTGTAGAACGTGAGCCAGCACTTAAGCCACCTCCAAATGTAAGTACTTTAATTTTTTAATTTGTTCTTTCTGAAATATTGAGAAATTAAAAACAGTTTTCTTGGTGTTGAATTTTTTGTTAATTTTAATTATTTCTTGCAGGACGTACCAGCTGAAGTCTGGAACAGCAAACTGAGAAAGAATATTTCTCGCCAAAACAGTCAGACAAAGGAAATCAACGAAAAGTAAATAGAAGAACTCTGAAAACTTACTTTTTGCTTAAAGACGTAAATACATAAAAACATATTTCTTAAGTTAATTCTAAACAACAAATTAGAATGATATTATTGAAACTTTTGAAAAAACAATTAACAATAATTTGCAGCATGTTATGCTCACCTGTTTTTGTGTCTAAACATTCAGTAAAATTAAATTTTATTTGTTTTTACGTACGAATATTTACGTAGTAAATGTTCAAGGCTAAGGTTTAAGTTGGCTTAGATTTAGAAATATCAAAAGACTGATCCAAATAATATTGAGAGCATATTACTGTAGTAAACATGTAATTTATTTATTTTTAAATATTAGTTTTGTATGCTGTGTGTACCTTGTTATAGAAGCTTATATTAAGCTATATTTTGTATACTTAACTTTAAATTTATTTACTAGAAACTTTGCAATCTTGTGAAGTAATAAAACTTTTCTAATAGCAACTAGACAATGTTTGTGGAATTTATTTAAATTAATGTTCAGAAAATACGACGCTAGATGCCAGTTTTTAACTCGATTAATAGCGCTTAATCAATTTCATCATCCTCATCAGGCGCGGTCTGCTCCCAACGAAAGTACGCATAGGTCACATAATAAGGAATCTAATGGGGCCTCCGATGAAGAACTTCGCCTGACTTAGACCCTGTTGCAAAGACAAATTGCTTCTGGTTCAGGCGGGTGTTCGTTAGACCCCGTCTGGCCATTAACTCCGTTTCTTCGTTTCCCTGAATGTTGCTGTGGCCACGTACCTACAGCAGGTTTACCAAGTTCGTCAGTGCTGATCGGCATTTCAGAACTTGCTCAGAAGCTGTTCTGGACAAGCTCAGAGCCTGAAGAGCTGCCTGGCTATGTAAACAAACATAAATATGTTTTTTTTGTAAAACCCCTATAAAAGTTTTCGTATGAACAAACCAGTATAGCGTATACTTCGGCCTCAAAAACGGTGGCACACCGCCCAAAAAAGAAAGAACTTTTTACTTTTGGTGTATCGCCATAAACACACGCTCTTGTATCGTCCGGAGTCCTTGAGCCGTTAGTAAACCAGACAAGGCCCTTAGGAACCAGGAAGTACTGGTTATAAGTGCTCCAGGCTTCTTTGGTATAAATAACAGTTTTGTATAATGAATAGAAGGAGGACGGTCAGTCCTTATATTGAAAATAGACAGAACAGGATTCTGGTATGCCCAATTCTTCTTTTGCATTTGCCACTGTTTTCTACAGTTTTGCCTGTAAGCAGCCTTCCTAGCTTTGGCCCCAGTCACTAGGTGAGCAGGCGCGAGTCCCAGAAGTGCCTCCAGAGCCACCGCAGGTACACCGCGCATTACTCCTGTCACGCCTAGACATGCCAGTCGTAAGAGTTGCCTAAGTTATTTTCGTGTACTTATACGGCCAGTTTTTAGCTACCATACAAGCGCTACGTATGTCACGAAGGTTGTTATCACCGCAGTATACGTCCACATAGTTATGCATGGTTTAAAAACTTCATTTTTCTAAAAATGCATCTGCACATCCAAAAAAACAGTCGTTTTTTGTATCTGTATTTCTAAGCGTTTCTAAGCTTGTCGTCCAGGAGTAATCGTAGATACGTAACTTTCTCGGCAGTTTTTAGCAAAGTTTCTATTAAAAAAGGTTCTTTAAAGCATATCTTCCATTTCCTCGTATAGAAGCCTAATTCGGTTTTTGTGACATTAACCAACAGTTTGTGCGTTGTGCACTGTCTTTCTACGATCCTGAGGTCACTTTGAGTAACCTCACAGGTTGCACGTAGAAATTCGCCAACTACTAGGAGTGCTAGGTTCTGCAGAACCTTGCGTGTAGAAGCCAGCTACATTAAGCTCTTGGAGATGGTTATTTAGAACGAGTGACAACATTAGGGGTGAAAGTACTTGACTTTCTGGACAACTTCGTGCAACGGCCACTCTCACGGTATCTTCATTAATAGTGAAGATAGTGACCGTTGCTTTGCGGCTTTCTCACGTGAACTTTAAAGTTGTATTATCAAACGCGCCTTTCATATCCAACAAAGTACCCAGAACATGTTGTTTGCAATCCAGCGCTTTCTAGCTCTTAACAATGATATTGTGGAAAGCTGTTTCAACTGACTTGCCCATTTGGTACGCAAGTTGGCGAGAGCGTAGTGGCGCAATCACCAACATCTGTTATGTACTTATCAACCAGCCTCTTTTTCGTTGTGAGAAGAAAAGAGGTTAAACTGATAAGTGTAAAGGATTTGGCCAGGTCGTACGTTGTGCATCCGGTCTTAGGTTCGAACACCACCTTTACTGGTCTCCATGGTGCTGGTATGTATCCAGAGTCAAGACCAATGCGAAAAATGTAATACAGCGGTCCTGTGAGGATGTCCAGTCTTGAAGAAAAGCCGTAAAAATGCTACCGAGCCCTGGACTTTTGTATGGGTCGAATGTGGATCCATCTTTTCCGGCGGCGGCGTACAGACGATCCAAAAAATCTCTTTCTCTATTGTTGACATGCAAACTGTCACACGTGGTGTGGGGCGCGTTTCGCGCAACCTATCACCTTGAGATGGTGGTGAACTGGGGGACTCATATGGGAGGTAAGCAGAGCAAACGATAAAGTTTGTCCTTTCCCCTTTACTTATGAGGTACACCTATATTGGTACCAAGTTTCTGATATAGAAGTGTGGTATTAGTTGATCATTTAGACTATTTGCGGTATAAATGCACGGCTTAGTGTTGAGACAGTAATGAACTGTCCCTACGCTGTTTAGCCTTTTTACGTGGCCCTTGTGAATCCAAGGTTCCTGTATCAGCTAGATGTGTTTGCCCCACAGACAACCGACGACTAACTAATAGCAGCAACGCTGTGTTACTGGTTTAGCTAGAGGATGCGTAGGTAGGGTCATGTATTTTGCATGGCCTATTGGTCGCCTTCTTCCTCAGCGCTTACCTCTATAGAAGCCTTTTCTTGTGCATCCTCATAGCCCTTGTATTTTGCGGGCGTATTTAAGGACCGTGAAAGACACGCTTGTCATAAATGCATTTGCTTTATACTCCGGAATTTTCAGAACTCTTGCAAAAGCCTTGTTGGCGCCCAACACAAGGGGAACTGAACGGTTTTTTTAATGTCGGTTTCGGATTTTACATAATTTGGCAGCCCAGCAATTTAGTTTTTCAATTTTGTAAGGGTTTCCCCCCACCGCTAGAAATTGTAATTTAGCATTTTTCTGTAGATGGAGTTTAGCTATTCTCGCCATAAACTACAGTTTCGATGACTCGCCGACACCTGTCACAAAAATGACTTCTAGTTCCGACCAGCAACATTCATAGAACAGTGGCAGAAGTAGCGGTGCGGTTTTTTCTTGATGGAAGTCGTCCACAATCGCAACCAGCGCCCGTTGGCCTGAGGTCGCCTGAGTGTCAGAGAATGTCATATCAGAGTAGTTAAGAAACACTCCGCAATTGTCTGTTCCAAACCAGGATGAAAAACGACAGGAGAAATAACAACTTTGTAAGAACTTTGGATTTAGTTGACATCGGTTCGCATCACACACTAGGGGCTTCTGCCTAGGATTACAGGTAAAGAAACAACGGCTGGAACAGCGGATGAGGACATGAATTTTAACGACTGGAAAGGCGAAGAGAAATACTACCTGGAAGAGAACTGCAGCAAATCTTACTTCTGCGATACAGCTAAAATGGTAGAATTATAGATGGCCTATTAACAGACTTCGTCAGGCGTGATTAGTACTGCGGCGAGAAAGACTAGCATTTTACTAATACTCAAGGATACCCACTATGGTGAATACAGATGAAGTTATTGCCCCAAGTACCCGGCGTTACATAATTGTGACAGGGGTGCTAAGAATCCCTGGGCAATAAGTACAAAAATTAAAAGAATTGGAGCATGGAACATAAGAACGCTAATCCAAGCAAGCAAATTAGCCATGGTAAGATAACTAAAAATAAATAAAATACAATTATTGGACATGAGCGAAGTACTATGAACTGGATTTGGAAGATGCAAATCTGACGGAGCTTCTACTTACTGTTCTGGAAGGAACGATAGCGAACACCAAGAGGGTGTAAGGCGCAGATGTTCACTCATAACATAATTTCCTAATAGCCAACGTAAACATAAAATTAAGAATAAAAAGAAGGCCGCTTTAGATACTGATGCAACAAGAAAACGATAATCATAAGCAGAAAAGTAATCTTTAGGAAAAAAATTAATGTAAAACGACATATTTAAGAATTCGATTTTCAAAAACATTTCTTCGGAAATTCTATTCTTTTAACATTTTTTCATAATATACTGATCTTTCGGAATAATTTTCACAAAATATTTACAGTTACAGCCTTACCCAAATGTTATTAGCAGAAGATAGTATTTTTGGATTAGGCTGGAAAAAAAAACAAAAACATATTTGAGGCTGTCTGTAAAACTAGTTAATTAAAATTTTTATTTTACTTGCTAGTTTTCGAAAGCAAACGTAACCAAATTTTTCAGGAAATTTAAAACACTTTTCAATTAAAGTATTTTATGAAAAGAACCTGTGCCTTAAAAATTACCGCTTGAAGGTATTAAAAGGGACGTGTTTTATGTGGTACAAGATGAGTCTTTAGAAACGCATAATAAATCAAGCCCGATGTGATGCAATTAAAGCGGACTATGCAATGAAGTTCTGAAGTTGGAAGAAGTTTTTAATCAAACAGCCGCTGATTCAATTCTGCGCCGCAGAGGCCGCCATTGTCCTAGCTCGTGTTGTGCAGCGCCATTGCATGCAAACTTAAAATTGCGTTCTTATTGAGTTAGCCTTTTCTTATTTCTACTTTGCAAAGAAATTGGAACGAGTACTCTCTCTTTAGCTGTATAACTTTTATATATTAATACCACTGAAAATAAAGTTAAATCTGTACGAATTCAAAATGCACTTGCAGTTGCTAAAATTATTTTTTTTTATTTTATGACTTAACCTAATTGTCTCTTTTCAACTTTTAGATATCCTGGTCATTTGTAATACAATAAAGCCCTCAAAGAAGCTAAAATTACCCAACCGTTTTAAAACTTTTTATGCTTTCAGACATGCAGTTATCGTTAAAGGAGGAGTTTTTGCCAGCGCAAAATGACAAAAGTCAAGTATGGTATTCAAATTACATAGACCGTAAACCTATATATAACAGAACATGCAAATTAAATCACTTAACATTTTAATCTGTGCGGCTGGTTATTAAACACACTGGCATGCATGGTAAGCAAACTATTAACAATTCTAGCCCCTGACCGTTAAAGTTAAAACGCAGTAATTTATAAAAGGTTACAGGAACAGCATATCCGGGTATAATTCAATTCTCTAAAGCAGAAACGGACACTAAAATACACAAAAGTTCTGCAACCACAAAAATAAACACTAGTGAATTAATTTAAAATAACAGATTTTTTACCCGTTTTTTCTCGTTGTGATTCAGTATAATAAAATTTATTTTGCTGTTAAACTATTGCCAATAAAAAACACTTAGTTGGCTTCACGTCTGTATCCTACGCCCCATCAAAAACATACGTAAAAAACCACAGAACTTAAAATTTTAATGATTTGCAACAATTACAACTCTCGCAGCTACTCATAATCGAGGAGGGCGTGGTCTGCTACAACGGCAAATTCTGTTTCACTTCCCCGCAGGCATACCGTTTACTTCCCACATTTTTGTCTTTTTCTGCACAACAATGACAGTCCGTCTAACTCTCTCGAAGTGTGATGAAAAAAATTAATTTGAGACAAGATTCAAACCTTCCCTCATCTGTTAAAAACAGATTATATGTTTTTTACATAGGACATGCAACGACATCGTATATAAACAACGCGTTTGTACAGAAAAGCCAGTTGATTTTCAGAATCGAACTTAAATCTTCCACTCTAAAAATCGACGGCTGCAAGCTCCTCCTAGAACCCGGTTTCCGGATCGAACGCAAATTTTCGGTTTAATGTAAACCATGCAACGAGCTGCTTATAAAGTTTAATAGCGCCCCGGTCAAACAAGCCGGACCTGCCAGCCCCCTGCCCGATTACCGCCCAACTCATAATTTGGATCGTTCCCATTGTTATGCCATATAAGAGAATTTTTTCTGTTTATTTTCCATTAATCAGCTTTTTTTGCGTTTCTTGTTTTTTAATTACTTTGATATTAATCTGTTTGTTGTCAAATAAATTAAAAATCTAGAAAATACATCAGATAAAAGGTTTTAATTTTACGAATAATATACACAACGTGTCTCAAGACTAGCCGAACATAGGCTATAGATAACATAAGGGAAACTAAAAATCTCGTTTAGTATCTACCTGAAATGCTCCTGTCAGTTTCATAACGCAATGAACAAACGGGCGTTGTGTTGGCGACACAAAAACGAGGCCCAAGAGTGCAGCGGTTCAAATTCCGCTCACCAACATTTTTAAATTTATTTTTTCTAATTATAATCATCTGTTTAATTTTCTAAGAGCTAAAGATTACTTTTGTACGGTTTTTCGTTAAACAAAATTGTTAAATTACCCAAAATATTATATTTAACTAAATCTTTATTGTGAGTCATCTTTGCATAATAAAGTATTTGACAAATAAAGAACTCGAATAATATTTCAGCCGTTTCACAACAGTTAAATCATAGTTTGAAAATTAATGCTGAATGAAAACTATAACAAAATCAAAATTATTAATGGATTTTGAGAAACTATAAAATAACCTGAAATTTTTCAAGTTAGCTGATATAAATTTAATTAAAACGTCTAAAGTCGTAGCAAAATAACTGAATTGTTATTTTGGTTCTTTATTTGTCAAATACTTTATTATGCAAAATCTCCCTGAAATGCTGCTGCCAATTTCATAACGCAATGAACAAACGGGCGTTGTGTTGGCGACACAACAAGGAGGCCCAAAAGTGCAACGGTTCAAATTCCGCTCACCAACATTTTTAAATTTATTTTTTCTAATTATTATCATTTGTTTAATTTTATAAGAGCTAAAGATTACTTTTGTACGGTTTTTCGTTAAACAAAATTGTTAAATTACCCAAAATATTATATTTAACTAAATCTTTATTGTGAGTCATCTTTGCATAATAAAGTATTTGACAAATAAAGAACTCGAATAATATTTCAGCCATTTCACAACAGTTAAATCATAGTTTGAAAATTAATGCTGAATGAAAACTATAACGAAATCAAAATTATTAATGGATTTTGAGAAACTGTAAAATAACCTGAAATTTTTTAAATTAGCTGATATAAATTTAATTAAAACGTCTAAAGTCGTAGCAAAATAACTGAATTGTTATTTTGGTTCTTTATTTGTCAAATACTTTATTATGCAAAATCTCCCTGAAATGCTGCTGCCAATTTCATAACGCAATGATCAAACGGGCGTTGTGTTGGCGACACAACAAGGAGGCCCAAAAGTGCAACGGTTCAAATTCCGCTCACCAACATTTTTAAATTTATTTTTTCTAATTATTATCATTTGTTTAATTGTATAAGAGCTAAAGATTACTTTTGTACGGTTTTTCGTTAAACAAAATTGTTAAATTACCCAAAATATTATATTTAACTAAATCTTTATTGTGAGTCATCTTTGCATAATAAAGTATTTGACAAATAAAGAACTCGAATAATATTTCAGCCATTTCACAACAGTTAAATCATAGTTTGAAAATTAATGCTGAATGAAAACTATAACGAAATCAAAATTATTAATGGATTTTGAGAAACTGTAAAATAACCTGAAATTTTTTAAATTAGCTGATATAAATTTAATTAAAACGTCTAAAGTCGTAGCAAAATAACTGAATTGTTATTTTGGTTCTTTATTTGTCAAATACTTTATTATGCAAAATCTCCCTGAAATGCTGCTGCCAATTTCATAACGCAATGAACAAACGGGCGTTGTGTTGGCGACACAACAAGGAGGCCCAAAAGTGCAACGGTTCAAATTCCGCTCACCAACATTTTTGAATTTATTTTTTCTAATTATTATCATTTGTTTAATTTTATAAGAGCTAAAGATTACTTTTAACGGCTTTTCGTTTAACAAAATTGTTAAATTACCCAAAATATTATATTTAACTAAATCTTCATTGTGAGCCATCTTTGCATAATAAAGTATTTGACAAATAAAAAACTCGAATAATATTTTAGCCATTTTACTACTATTAAATCATAGTTTAAAAATTAATGCTGAATGAAAACTATAACGAAATCAAAATTATTAATAGATATTGAGAAGCTGTAAAATAACCTGAAATTTTTCAAATTAGCTGATATAAATTTAATTAAAACGTCTAAAATCGTAGCAAAATAACTGAATTGTTATTTTGGTTCTTTATATGTCAAATACTTTATTATGCAAAAATGACTCCCAATGAAGATTTCGTAAAATATAATATTTTGTGTAATTCATCAATTTTTTCTAACAAAACAAAAGTACAAAAATGGCGTTTAGCTCTTATAAAATAAAACAAATAATTGTGTGAAAGTTAGAAAAATTTTAGAAAGAAAAGTTGGTTGTAAGCGAGGTTTGAACGTCTGCACTTTGGTTATTGTCGTTGTGTCGCGAGCGTGCTAAGCCCGTTTGGTAACTAAGCTATGAAGACATGCATGCGGAAAAATGTGATTTCGAAGTTATACGCCGAACTTTTGTAGCACGGATTTTTTATTTACCAAGAACATTTCCTAGACTTCTTCAAATTAATATGCTAAAAATTGCATGTTATTTTGACACAATAATGAAAAACGCTGTATACGTTTTTAGACAATTTTCTGCAAATACATGCGTTGCTAGCAATAGCTGATCATCCAGTGATATTTAACCTAGCCAAAACTGTAGTTCCCCTACATCTAGATTAAAGTTTACCGCACAAACTAGATAGAGGTTAAAGACTTAAGTGTCAGCTGTACAAAACAACACGCCTACAACAAGCACAGGTTTAGACATTTGTTTCACTATGCTTTTCTAAAATTGTTCCCAAACTACGAACATGGCATATTTCTGAAGACAATAATATTATTTTGGATTATACAAGAACTTTGTTTTCTTTTTCTTAAGACTTATTCGACTGATTTTTATTGCAGAGAGTCCTGTATAGGATATTTTTCTGGCTTATATCAATTATTGTGGCCACTTTCTTCCAAAACCTTTTCCAAACTTGTTTCAGAACGACCTCTACTTGAAAATAAATATTATATGTAAAGATTACTTGTAGGTGTAGCGGAAATAAAATAATTAGGAAGCTCAAAAATACCAACCCTAAAGCCATTGAGAATCTCAAAGTTAAATAAGTTAGATCAATAAATTACAACTTTTGCTTCTAGAAAAGTCACCGTTTTGTAAAAGTAAAAAATTACTTAGTTTTAATGAAATATTTAGTAATACGAGGTTTTCAGTGAAAGAGCCCAACGATTAAATTACGCCTCATCAATATTTATTATAAGAGAAACTGAAGAAGAACAGCCAACTCCAATATCCATTAATGGCACATCTGACAATACTGATTTAAAATCACGACAGCTTCTGATTGTGTGTCCATTACCGTTACAATTAAAGCAGCGATACAAACAAATTTGCTGGTTAAAACCCTGCCTCTGTTGCATTTACTGTTTCGTATAAGAATTGAAATTCATAAGCGAAATCCACCTCTGGGAAGAGAATCTGTGTTAAATGAAACAAACCAAAATAAAAGAAATAGTAATTCAATATTTGGGACAAGCGGGTGCGATTTCTATATAGCGGCAATGCAAGGCAGCATTTCTAAAACAGCACAATTTAACTGATTCAGCTGGAATGGTCCAAAGGAGCTGATTTCCATGAATGAGGTTCACAAATAGCGAGAATATATCGAGTGGCACAGTTTGTATCTGCGAATCTAGACCCGAGTTCGCATCCTTGCTGACGTGCTTAGAATAATAACGCTCGTTTTCTCGCACACCTACTTTCATTTTCATAAATATCCCTTTTAAATTGCTTATCGACTGGAATCAGTGCCTGTACGTGTGAAGGCCGGATTATGCACTATGTCAATATTGGAACCGCCAAAGACGAAGGCGCTCTTTCCTTAATACGGTAAATATTTTTTGAGTGCCTTATTAGTTACCCTAAACGTATTTTCGTTCATGCACCTCCATTATATTGCTCCAGCGAGTTCGATAAGGAGTTCCATCTCCCGCCGAGAACTTCACATTTATTCCTTTGATGAAACCTTCTTTGATAAAATTAAAACGAAATGAGGAATAAAACTTAACAACATATAATACAACTTCTAACTGGTAGCAGCTACACTAACAACAAAGCGCGTTAGGGTAATGTAGCATAAAAACTCTACGAACGTGCCGCTTATTGTTGGCTCCGGAATTGTATTTGATATTTTATCATTGTCCCGTTTCCGCCATCCATTATCAGGACGAAGGAAGTATTGTGAAGGCAACACCAAAAATAAAAAAAAAACTACCCGAGGAAAGCTATTTATTACCAAAAAACGAGCAACCTCCTAAGCGGTTATTACTGCGAGTTAAATGCGGGAGCATAAAAACCAGATACGATCTTAACATGAAGAAGAAAAACAGCAAAAGAGAAGTTGTGCATGCTTCTTTCTTGGTATATATATTTTTATGTACACTTAAGTAGAAAAAAATGTTAGCAGTTACAAATTAGTAGCAGCTTACTTTTTACGCGATTTTATGAATTTTCCTAAGAAGTTCTAAAATAACTAGACCTATCTGGATAAAATATTGTACCGTCAGAGACATACACAAAGCCATTAATGTTATTGTTATTTGCTCGTGCTAAAAAAATTTATGCAGCAGCAGACTAGCATTGAGTTTTGTATGGAAAAAACTTAGACCCGATCAAAAACCGACCTAAATAGTGGAAGTAAAATAAATGTCGATAACTGTCATACCTAAACGTGGATAATTAAAGCAAAACGCAAGTAAAATTATCTTAAATTAACTAGCATGAGTTAAATAATTTCTTCGGATATGATTGCTATTTTTGCGTGTTGTAGCGCGGCTACGGTCTAAACTCGTCGCACTTGTCATTATAGCTGTTTTCCGATGGTAAGTGTTTAGTTAGTTTTTAGTCAATCGCAGTGATCGCTTTTCGTGTCAACAATCAAATCAATTTGTTGGTGGAAGAACTCCAAAAATACAAAGAACCAAAAATAGAGTAAAAACAGAAATAAGAAGAATGAAAACCGACTACTGGACAATCTTCACCGCAGACATGGAGCACGATCTTTACGGCTCCTAGAAGAAGATATGGGGAATGCTGCGGCGCAGAAAACAGGAAGTAAACGAGTATGCTCAAACACAAAGTATCTCAAAAGAAGATTGGCGCAACTACTTCCAAAAACTGTATGAAGAAGAAGAAAACCAGTACACAAACGCCTGCGGTGATAACCACTCGTATTAACCCTAATCCTGTACAAGAACTCACTAAAGTTTTGAAATACCTAAAACCTTCTGGGCCTGATGAACTACATAAAGCTTATAAAGTATGGAGGGAAAGAACTAACTACGCAATTAACAATTCTGTTTCAAAAAATATTAGACAAAGAGATCATCCCAATTGACTGGAACGAGAGCATTACTATCCCGATATTTAAAAGGGAGACAAAAAACAACCAGAAAACTACAAAAGTATAACCCTTCTCGGTGCAGTGATGAAGCTATTTATTCGGATTTTTAGCACCATCCTCTCCGAGCTTGTAACCATGAGTAAATAATAGCAGGATTTCAGGAAAAATAGATCCACTACCGATGACATATTCTACATCCGACAAATAGTAGAGAAATCAATAAAACTAGCATTTATGTGCAAAGCGTTCAACCGAGTTACGCTCAGCGACGTCATAGTTATCCTAAGAAAAGCAGTCATCCGAAATTACCAGAATAATCCAAGCTCTAAACTCTAACACCAAAACTCACATACTTATCAACAACAACTTGACAGTGGAAATACCAATATAAACTAAAATAAGACAGGGAAACACCCTAAGTCCGCTTCTATTCAACTTCATCATGGATAAAATAATAACAAAAGTTAAAAACGCAGGACATGGATTTAGAACAAATGAAAAATAAAATTTCTATGCAAACGATGCGGTGATAATCTCAGAAAATGAAAACGAGCTACAAAGACTATTACATGGATTCCACCAGACGGCTACGCAGTACAACATGGTGCAAAAGACTAAAACACTAGTCGTGGCAAAATAACCTAGTAGATGCAAACTAGCAGTCAACGACGAAATAATAGAACAAGTAAATGACCTTCAATTACCTGGGAGCAAAAATATCCGCCAACCAGGATAGGCCAGCTGAAATCAAAAATAAAACCAACAAAGCTGCAAGAATATCGGGGTGCTTAAGAGATACAGTATAAAAAAAAACAAATTTATGAGCGAACACGCCAAAGTCAAAATATATACAACTTGCGTGCGACCGATAATGACTTACGCTGCAGAAACCAGAGTTGATACAAGCAAAACTAAGAGTGTAATCTGAACCGTAGAAATGAGAACACTCAGGAGCATTGCTGGACATACTCTCAGAGACAGAATCCCAAACAGAGCAATAAGGAGAACCTGCGACACTTGGGACATAGTCAAGTGGACTAGGCAAAGACGAAGAGCGTTAAACGACCATGTGCCCAAACCAGAATCATAAAAATAGCACGAGACGGAAAACCACGCTCCAAGAGGCCACCAGGCAGACCCCCAAAACGATGGGAAAATAGCTGGACATCAACATCACAGGAAACACTATAAAATTGGAAAAACAGACTGGATGTCTAATTCAAGAAGAAGAAGAAGAACTTTCTGGAGATAAAACACCATTTTAGAAATTTCTCCGACGGAAAGACTGTACACTACCAAAACTGGCTTGGGTCCAAGCAGGCAGGCTAATTTTCGGAAGACGCGTGCCCATCCAAAATCTCCTCCAAACATTTTTTACTCACATCTTGCAATAAGTTATCATAATCAGTTTTAAAATTCGTCAGAAATTATATTGTTGTTTTGATTTTCTAAAGACGCACAGGTAGCGCTACAAGTTGAGACTGACTCGCTGGATGTTCGCGTCAAAGCCCCCTTTTTCGAAGAGTCTCACTTCAACCGGTCTTTTTGCCTATTTTTCCGTATGGTACCGGAATTTTTGACCAGAAATTATGAATTGTGATTTTTGAGAGATCCTAGTCGGAAATCCGAATTCCTCTTACGATCCTGACTAAGTAATATTCTAATACTCGGTGTATTTTCATTATTTTATTTTTTTATATTCTATTGAACGACGGGAGAAATTTCCAGTTGTGCGTATTCTCATTTCCCGAACCGATTGTTTTTCTTATGTTATCTTGTGTTGGTTCAACAATAGAGAAGAAATTTTCAGTTGAGAGTATTAGCAGTCTGCAAACCAATTTTTTCTCTATTTTATTTTATTTGAGCTTAATCAAGAGACAAATCTGCAGTTGTACTTATTAAACCGCGTAATTCAAGAGTTTTATTTCATAGAAATTTAGATTTTAGGTTTTTTGATAGTGCAGTGTATTACCGATTTAAAAATACTTATTTAACCCAGAAGCGGTTAAACTTGAAGCTCATTAATAAAATCAGCATTATCATCATATGGCTTTACAGCCTTCTACAGGACCTGGCTATTTGCTTCCATTCTGTTCTATCTTGCGTCTTCGTTCTCCAATTCCGCACTCCCATGGCTCTCCATGGAGTCTAGTAGTCTGGTTCGTGGGGATACGATCGGTCTTTTTCCTTCAGGTCGATTAAGGTTACCTTCTTGAGTGGGTCGTCTTCTTCTCTTTTAATGATATGTTCTAACCAGCAAAGTCTGGTAATTTTGATCGTTTTAATTGAGTAGGTATCATCAAACAACTTGTATAATTCGTGACTATATCTTGTGCGCCACATATTATATTGATTGACGGGGGGCCGTTTATCCTCCTCAGAATTTTATGCTCGAAACAGTTAACATGTCTTCTTCCGTTTTGTTTATTGCCCACGCTTCCGATTTGTACAGTAACACTGGTCGGATAAGGGTTTAGTAGATTTTAACTTTAGTTCTTCTAGTTATTTAGCGTGAATTTAAACTTGCTGCCAGTCTATAGTAACGCTTGTTAGGCGGAAATATTCTTCTTTGGATTTCCATCTCCATATTGTTGTTTTTGGTTGACAAAGTTCCCAGATAGGTAAATTCCTGTACCGGCTCAAAATTATATGTGTTCTGGCAAATAAATAAGCGTTGGCCTTCTCTGTTTATATGCATGTATTCAGTTTTCGTTTCATGAACTTCTTGCTCTGTCTCTTGCAGACCTTCCCAGCGCAACAAATACTTCCTTCACTGACTGTAACGACCTTCCAATGGTATCAATGTCATCAGCTTCGTCACTTTTACAAGCTGTTCTGGGCTCGCTTATTGCCGCAGGTCAGAAGTAGTGGCCACTGAGATGAACTATTACTAGAGAAGATGTGCAAGCTTGTTCCTAAGCGATCATATTAGAAATGACGACATATGTGTAGTTTGTACACATCCAACAAATGACCGAAAAACGCATTTAAGTAATTTATAAATAGATTCTACGAGGAAGAAGAAGAAGTCATCCTTGCAGATAGCAGAAGTAAAAGAAGAAGTAAAAAAATGTTTTATAAACGATAATAAACCTTTTTTTTTGGCAATTGCGTTTCCGAAAACTGCAGATGCTGATCACACGGTATTCCGGGTTAAACAGGGAAGGCCGATATGGGGATATATCGGCAACCGGCCTTGCTTCGAAGGCCATATTAAGCCGTCGGTCCCGGTTGTCATACTAACATCTTTGGCAATCGTAAGCCATTAAGTGGAACTTCTTCTCCTTTCGACGGGTAAGTCCAGCCTCCTGCCCGGCATACGTGCAAAGAGGGCTCATAAATCCGCACTAAGTGCGGGCTACTAGCTTATTATAAAACAAAGAAGTAGAGGAAAAATAAACGTTTTGTCACTAGGATAAAATTATTGTTAAAATTGTAAGTTAAGTTTTATCGTAATCAGCCTTTACGTCCCACCGCTAGACTCCGGCACTTTTTCCTGCTACGTACTCTTCTTTAGCGCCAAGGTGAAGTACTGGAGACCTACCGTTTTACGTCGAATCCAAACGACTAAATACCAGATAAGGTTTCAGGCATTAAAACCCCACGGCAGATTAGGGAATGTGAATGGCGGGTTGCGGCATATATGTTTATTGCTACGGGGTCGCGGTGAGGAATTAAACCCCAGACTTTTAGCGTTAGAGGCCAAGTGCACAACCTCTAAGCCACCGCCACTATAAGTTGTATAACTTGGTTTTATATTAGATGAAACTATATGTTATGGTTCGTCTTTAAACGATTTGGCACTGTTTCAAGTATTATCGCGAAACGATTAGACTTCAATATGCATATCTTTTCATTTATATCTAAATGACTAAAGATCCTCACCAAAAGAGTGGGTTAGATTAAAAGAATTTGTGGAAATTTTACGTAAGTTTTAGCTTCACATTCTAAGCCTAGTCTTATTAAAAGTAATTTTCAAGAATATATAGTATTTCCCTACCCTAAAAATTATGTGCAATTCTACTACTACTGCAGGTCGAAAAGGGACGGAATTTTTTTCCATCTCTAAATTGCTCAGAATGACGAGTTTCCTTACATCGGTCCTTCGTACAATTAATTAATTCCATCTGCAATATTTCTTGCAATTTTCTGCAAAAAAGCTACTCTTGGTGTTCACAGCGGATGATTTGCAGCTACGGTTCCTGAAAATATAAACGGAATTTATTTCACAATAATTTGCCATGTTTCTTTTGCGTTTTGCAACGTGACATTCGTAGCATATCACTTTTATTGCAGAAAGCAAGCGGAAGCAACTGCAATAGTCATTACGGGAGACCAGAAGTTAGAGCATGAAATTTGCCCGCAAGGAAACAAAAGCCATTTGCTACACGGAACTATTTTGAGATATGAAGTTCGGACATGAACGTTCGCCACGTAATGGACGTTAAAATAATGCACTTAATTTTCATACTCGTTATTTCTACAATAAGGGCGTCGCTGATTATGTTATTAGTAGTATTAAGGCTACTGTTATAGATCGAAAGGATCTTAAGCAAATGCATACTGAAGTGGAAGCGTTGCGTGTCTTAAATTAGTTTCACGACAATAAAACCATGTTATTTAAGAACTGTTACTTTTATTGGGGGTTGTAGAAAAAGCACTCAAACAGAAATAACATGCTTTTAATAATCACAACAAGATTATATGTTCAACAACTACTTTTTTGCTAATAAATCAAGCTTACGTAGTTTTCTTTTAGTGATTTATGAGCAGCCTAAGTAGGTACATCACGGAATTATACAATTTTAACTAATTCGCAATTTGCCTAAACCCGTGGTGGTCAGTACATGTTATTTCTAATAAAAACTTTTTAAAGATATGCTTCAGAATGCTGTTTTATTAATTTAATTTATTAAAAACAAAAATTGTTTAATATAAAAACTATGCCATAGAAATAGCGCCTGCAAAAATAACGCGGGTCGAAAATGTTGCCGCCAAAAATAGCGAACATCAAAAATGTCGCCGGCAAAAACAGTGCCTCAAAATTTTGCAAAAAAAAATAGTGCCAGTTAAACATGGCGACGTCAAAAATAGCGCCGTCAAAAATGTCGCCGTACAAAAAAGCGTTACCAAAAATAGCACCAGCAAAAATAGTGGCAGTTACATATGTCGAAATAGGGCCACCAAAAATAGCACCAACAAAAATAGCGCCGGTTAAACATGTCGACTTCAAAAACTGCGCCATCAAATATGTCGCCGGGAAAAACAGCGTCGTCAAAAAAGCCGCCGGCAAAATAACGGCCCTAAATTAAGACCTTGAGAAGCATCGCGGCACAAATACTTTGCAAGCTGATAAAAGTCTTGTTTAAGGTTTACACCGATGACGTGTACTAACTGGAGCACCATCTTCAAAACTAGAAGCGACGAGCAGCAAGTCTGTCTATTGGCCAATGATATGAGAATGCGAATCAAACTTTACAACGCAAAGTATTTGTATGGCGATGTTTTTTATGGCATCCATTTTGAAGTGCTATTTTTGACGGGGACATTTTAACTGCCGCGATTTTTGACCGACGCTATTATTGCCTTTACTTACTTTTAACTACGATATTTTTGCGGCGACATTTTTGACTGCGCAATTTTTGCCGAAGTCATTTCTGACCAGAGCTTATGTTGCTGTCGACATTTTAGACGGCGCTATTTCTTTCGAAGACATTTTTCACCGGCGTTAGTTTTGCGCCGACATTATTAACAGGCGCTATTTTGCAGGTGTTGGTTTTGTCGGCGACATTATTGATGAGCGCTACTTTTAGCAGCGACATTTTTGTAAGCACTATTTTTGCAGGCGACATTTTTGACTGACATATTTTGCCGAAGACATATTTGACGGCGCTATTTTGCGGCGACCATTTTGACGGCGTTATTTTTGCGGCAACATTTTTTACGACGCAAATTTTGCCGGTGATATTTTGGACGGGCGCTATTTTCACGGCGACATTTCTGACGGAACTATTTTTGCGGCGACATTTTTGAGGAGCGGCGCCATTTTTGCCGCCGACTTTATTAATAGACGCTATTTTGCAGGCTTTATTTTTGTCGACGACCTTATTGCCTGGCAACATAATTAATGGGCGCTATTTTTTGGCGGGGACATTTTTGACCATCGACATTTTTGCAGGCGCTATTATTGCAGGCGACGTTTTTGCGTGATGACATTTTTGGGTGACGTTATTTTCGTTAATGCTATTTTGACAGCTCTATTATTGAGGCGCTACTATGACCCCCAACATATAGACGAGCAGTAAAGAGAGAAATAGCAGTAGACTATAATTTAATTTTTATTCAATATCCTGCCTTGTTTTCTTGCAACGCCCTCCATGAATTTTTGAAATTTGAATTGTAACATTTCAATCGTTAATCGTCAACCGCGTTGCTGTAAAACTGAAATATTATTGTAAACTTCTGAATATTTCTGATTATGAGTAATTATTCACAAAAGAACAAGTGGGCCTTCGGAACGAACGGTGGATGATTTTACATTAAAGCAGTTAATGAAAAAGCGACACACCGCCAAGAGACCTTCCTTGCATACGTCTGTCGATTTTTCTAATTGGATGAAAAGCTATATCTTACTAAAAGATTTTTGTAATCGGTTGAGGAACTATTTGCTGAAGAAATTGCCTGAACTCTTTGCCGTAACTTTGCATAAACAAATCAGTAAAATATAAAACGTTATATATTTAAACTTTCGTAGGCACAATCCCAGTTTATCTTTATGCATTATTTACCAAAAATATTTCACTCTAACTACATGGGCATAAAAAAGTTCTTTTTACAGGTTATGGTAAAGTCACCACGCATTAAATAATTCAGTTTAAAATCTGTAATCCGAACTGGACTACGTGAAAAAAACGGAAATAAATTCCTCAATAAATTTATGTAAATATCACAGTTATATGTACAATTTTCACTATTTACTTTTTCAAACTGTTAATTCCTATTAATTTATCTTCACATATGTAGAAAATTTAAAACGTTTTTGTTCTTTTCACGACAATATATAAGGTAGGTAAGTTCAAATAATGTTTTAATCGCTTGTAAAAATATCTTTAATATTAGATAGTCGTGATTTATTCCAGTAAAACGCAGTGATGACTAAATTCTATGTTTTACTTATTCATAATTTTCTTCATTTCATTACGAATCTAATAATTTTGGTGCATTAATACAGTTTTTTGTCTTTTATAACACAACAAACTTTCATACGTCACGTCTTTCAGTAGTAAATAAACTTCCGCTGTGTCCAACATAAAAAGTGACAAAGAGTATAAGCCTAAAGCCAAATGCAGAAATGATGGGTTACAAAAAGCCACACGTCGGTTAAGTATAGCAACACTTGTGATGAAAAGTGTCCGCATTTGCTACCAACTGTGCCAAAACAACCCCGCTGTGACGTCAACGCGTTCATATAATGGCATTTCTCATTAGAGGAGACAGATATGAGAGATTTTCCGCGGAAAAAGCCTGCTGAAGTGGGCATTCAGTTAAAGCGTGATAATTTCGAGCCAAGAAAACAATTTGTGTTAGATTATCGAGTGCCATCCTCGTCTCTTTTTATTTTCACTTTCGTCTTGACAGTATCCTGACA
Organism: Ctenicera cuprea; assembly: GCA_958336395.1. NCBI lineage: Eukaryota > Metazoa > Arthropoda > Insecta > Coleoptera > Elateridae > Ctenicera > Ctenicera cuprea. The sequence continues at coordinate 63,247,878 of OY284487.1, forward strand.
TAGATTATAAAATATTTTGGCAGCTTTGGAGAATTTAAAGGTCAAGAGGAGTCATTAAAAAGCTGCAGAAATTAATTACTTGGCTTATTATTCAAATAGCTTTTATTGCATAACCCATGCAATACGTCATTGAATTGCGATGGGTTCTTTATTTTGCAAATTTTTACATTAACATTCTTTTGGGACTGCTTAAGAAGACAGTTGCATCTACTTACGAGGATCGTTCGAAATATACGTGACTTAACAACAAAAACGCAAGTTTTGGAAGCAAAAAATCATTTTATTTTGCAATATAGGCTCCTGCTCGCTCAACGCACTTATTCCAACGATGCTCCAAAGCAACAATGCCGTCTTTGTAGGTCGATGAACCCAAGTCCTCAAAATAGCTATTTACAGCAGCGGTTACCTCGGAATTGGATGAAAATCTTCTACCGCCGAGCCATTTTTTCAGGTTTGGAAATAGATAAAATCGCCGAGAGCCAAATTTGGCGAATAGGGTGAATGAGGCACTAATTCGAATCCCAATTCATGAATTTTGGCCATAGCGATTGCAGACGTGTGTACAGGTGCGTTATCTTGATAGAAAAGCACTTTCTTTTTCGCCAAATGAGGCCGTTTCTCTTTGATTTTGTCGCGCAATTGCTGCAACAAATTGGCATTATACCCTCCATTTATTGTTTTTCCTTTTCCAAGTAGTCGACGAAGATAATTCCATGAGAATCCCAAAATACAGTTGGCATAACCTTTCCTGCTGACAAAACCGTTTTTGCCTTCTTCGGTGTCGGAAAACCTTTGCGTGTCCATTGTTTAGACTGTTCCTTGGTTTCGGGAGTGTAATGGCGGACTCAGGTTTCATCGACGGTTATAAACGGCGCAAGAAGTCCTTCGGATTGTGGCGAAAACGTGCCAAAAGGTCGCGAGAAACAATCAAACGATTGGGTTTTTGCTCCGGTGTGAGCAAACGCGGCACCGAACGCGAGGTGTATTTTTTTATTTCCAATTCTTCATTAAAATTCTGTGCACACCGTCATTTGAGATGCCTATTATGTCTGCTATCTCCCGTACTTTTATTCGACGGTCATCCAATTCGATACAGAGGACTTTTTCAATCAAATCCGGGGTAGTAACCGTTTTGGGTGTCCACTGCGGGATTCGTCTTTTGTGCTCACATCGACCACGTTTAAACTTGGCAACCCAGTTTTGAACCATTGAAAACGAAAGAGCGGCCTTTAGAAACGTCGAATCCAACTCTGCTTTAATTTCGGTTGGTGTTAAGCCTTTCAAATAAAATTACTTTATCACTGCTCCCAACTCAGTTTTTCCATTATTTACGAAATCACTCGAGAAAGTCACCTTGGTGCACTGTCAAACACAAACTAATTGACAGATCGCTTTATACTGTCATATTTAACCTAAGTAAGGATGGTCTTGAAAAATGGTAATGCAAATTTTGCCGAATTAGCGCCATGTCTGTGTTAGGCCACGTACATTTCGAACGATCCTCGTAGGTCATACGGCCTTCTAACATGTCTTAATTTAGAAAACAGACTGGGAAGTGCAGTGCGTAGAATTCGAATCCACTCCTCTAATTCCAAGAGCACTAACCACTGCTGTGCCGCCGCACCAACACACTTTAGTTTAAATATTGATGAAGAACTGACAAAATGAAATACTGTGAATCCTTACACGATAGCAGTATTAATATTATTCTACAGAATAAAACTGCCGCAAGACCTTCTCATTAGCCCGCTGCTTTCTTTCCTAATCTTTGGTTTAAACAATTTCATTATTTTCTACTGAAGAAGTCATGTTAACCGGTAATTGTGGTTTTTATACTCATATAATTTGCAGACTTTGGCGGTGCAATTAAAAATAGTTTGCAGGTATTGCTTTAATAAAGAGGGAGATTCTCTTTATTTTTATAAATGTTTAACGTTTAGGGGTTGAAGTGCAAATGACGGTAGATTAAATGATTTTCCCCAGTCTTAAAAACTTTCTATACCTTTTGGGTGTTGGGTGCACTTGAGGTGGTTTAGACAGGTTACTTTATAAAGGGGTTAACTTCTGGTCATTTTGATACATTTTCAATTAATTGGGGTTTGGGGTGCACTTTCGGGCGGTTTAGAAATGCTGTTTTTAAATAAAGGCAAAAATATCTCATTTTTATAAAATTTTAATTCTCATGGGAAAGGGAATTTTTATACCCATTTTTACATATTTTTATTTTTTAGGGGTTGGTAGAACCTGAAGGTGATTTGGAAATGTTGCTTTAATAAGAGACATGCTTTCGGTCATTGTTATTCAGTTTTAATTTTTAAGAGTTCGGGTAGTATTGCGGGTGGATTGGATGCGATTTACAAAAATAAAAGACCTAATTTTTCTCGGTTTTTACACTATTCAATTTAAGGGGTTGGGTGCACTTGATGGTGGTTAAATAGGTTACTATAAAAAAGAATACTTCTCGTCATTTTTAGACATTTTCAATTAATTGGGGTTTGGGGTGCACTTTAGAGCGGTTTAGAAATGCTGCTTTAATAAAAGCAAAAAGTATTGTCGTTTTTATAAAATTTCAGTTCTAAGGAGTTGGAGGTGCATTTAAGTGTGCTTTGGAGGTGTTACCTCAAGAAAGGGAAAGTTTAGGCTCATGTTTCCAAATATTCATTGTTTATGAGTTGGGTGGCACCTGAGGGTGATTTGGAAATGTTGTTTTAAGGGTTAGGTACAAATGAGGGTGAATTGGATGATTTACAAAAATAAAAGGCATAACTTTTACACTATTCAATTTTAGGAGTTGGGTGCACTTGGGGGTTCTTTAAGCAAGTTACTTTAAAAAGGCGATACTTCTGGTCTTTTTTATACATTTTCAAATCATTGGGGTTCGGGTTGCGATTGAGGGCGGTTTCGAAATGCTGTTTTAATAAAGGCAAAAACTTTCGTCATTTTTATAAAAAATTCAATTCTAAGCGGAAAGGGAAAAGGGAAAAGGGTGTGGCAGCCCGCTGTAATTGCATGTTAAATATTAGAGATAGAAGAAACTTTCTTAGGTAAGAGCTGTTTGCGGTCGTGTGTACTATCCGATTAAAATATTTTCCATTATACAGGGTGTTCCATATCATAGTGCGATAGCAAACTTTGTGTAGGGCTAAAAATAAATGAAAATAAAACGAAATACATGGATATGAGCGGGGAAACGGATTTCAGACCTAATACATATTTGAATATTGTAGGGCAGGAAGATAAACAGCATAAATTCGAAGAAGTAGAGCAGTTTTGTTTCCTGGAAACGATAATAACCAGAAATAACGACTACAGCAAAGAAATAAATGCCAGAATAGCAGCGGGGAATAAAAATATGGGTGCCAAGAGTGGTTTAATGAGGTGCAAAAGTGTGTTACGTGAAGTTAAGCTGAAAGTGTATAAAACGGTTATTCGGCCGGTAGTAACCTATGCTAGTGAGGTGTGGACAATTTGTAAAAAAGACAGAGAAAATTTAGAGGTGTGGGAAAGGAAGGTGTTACGAGCGATTTACGGGGGAAAGAAAGTAGGGGACGAGTGGATAAGAAGAACAAATGCGGAGATTTACGAATTGTATGGTGAACCACTGATAAGCGATGTAGCCAAATCCCAACGTATTAGATGGTTAGGACACGTGGCGAGGCTCCCAGAGAACAGGACCACAAGGAAGGTGATGGAAGGAAGACTCGTGGGTGTAAAAAGAAGAGGGCGGCCTAAGAACAGATGGCTAGATGCAGTTGAGGATGATTTAAGAACCTTGGGCATAGGAAGATGGAAAGAAACGGCACACGACAGACGGAGATGGAGAACCATAGTAGAACAAGCCTTGGGCCTACACGGCCTGTAGAGCTTTCTATATATATGTTAAATATTAGAGATAGAAGAAACTTTCTTAGGTAAGAGTTGTTTGCGGTCGTGTGTACTATCCGATTAAAATATTTTCCATTGTACAGGGTGTTTCATATCATAGTGCGATAGCAAACTTATATTTTTTTAAACCTGTATATTTTTGCAAATTAGTATTCGCCTTTTAAATTTATTTCCGACTGTTTTTTCGTTTTTAAATTCCGTTTCGGTGTTGCCAAGTTATTCAACTTTTTTCTGTAAATTTAGCATTAGCAGACCTTACTAGTAAAATCTGCACAAGCCGTATTTTTACAGATTAAACAATTTTTTTTTGGGGAAACATTAGTGCTATTTTTCAAATATTTTAAAGTTGAATTTGGTTATACAGGATGTTTGTTGCCGCGGTCCAAAGTTTTCTAACTTTAATGTGTAATAACTTGATTTTTTCAAATGAAACCTGCAAATTTTTATTTAATTTTTGAATTCTGCTGTAAATTTCCCATTAAACGTCTATTACATTTCCTATACCTAACTTTACTAGTTTTCCTTGTTATTTCGATTTTAATATTATTTAGACATTCTATTCAAGTTTACCGCGCAGTATTACTTTAAAACAAATGAAAAGTGATTTGAGAAAGAAGATTTTAATTTTATTTAAGCAATTACATTACATTATAGCTTGCGATTATTCACAATAGCTGTTCAAAATGTGTATTTTCGTTATGCAAACACAAACCAATTCGTTCGCGAAATGATGCTAGTTACCATCTCTACTGTAACTTGTCCAAATGCCCGTATTACACGTTGCTGCATGTTTTTATAGGTAGTTGGAAGTTCCTGATACACCAGATTTTTCTGTAATCCCATGAGAAAAAATTCAACAGCGTTAGGTCTGGAGATCGGGCTGGCCAAGCCATCGGTCCTCCCTTTCCTATTCATCTTCTTTCGAATCTGTGATTTAACCACTCCCGTACTGCGGCGCTATAATGTGCAGGAGCACCATTATGTTGTAGCTACATATTTCTTCTAGTTATTAGTGGTACATCTTCTAACAAGCTGTAATGTAATGTAATTTTTAAATAAAATTAAAATTTTCTTTCTCAAATCACTTTTCATTTGTTTTAAAGTAATACTGCGCGTAAACTTGAATAGATTGTCTAAAGAAAATTAAAATTAAAAAAGAACAAGGAAAACTAGTAGAGATAGGTATAGGGAATGTAATAGACGTTTGATGGGAAATTTACAGTAGAATTCAAAAGTTAAATAAAAATTTGGGGCTTTTATTTAAAAAAATATAGTTATAACACATTAAAGTTCGAAAACTGTGGACCGCGGCAACAAACATCCTGTATAACCAAATTCAACTTTGAAACATCTGAAGAATAGCACATGGTCTTGACTAATATTTGCCAAAAACAAATTGTTTAATATGTAAAAATACGGCTTGTACAGATTTTACTGGTAAGGTCTGCAAATGTCAAATTTACAGAAAAAAATTAAATAACTTGGCAACACCGCAACGGATTTAAAAAACAAAAACAGTCGGAAAGCAAATTAAAAAGGAAATAATAATTTGCAAAAATATACAGGGTGTTTAATTTAAAAAAAATATAAGTTTGCTAAGCCACTCTGATATTGCATTATGCAAAATATTTTTATGTGACAGTACATATGACCCCTAATAACTTTTTTAAAGTTTTCTCTATCTCTAATACTTAACCTTCAATCGACCAATTACAGCGGGCTGCCACACCCTGTATACTTATTTTTACACATTTTTATATTTTAGGGGTTGGGGGCACCTGAGGGTGATTTGAAAATGTTGCTTTAATAAAGGAAAATGATTCTGGTCGTTGTTATAAATGTTTGGTTTTTAAGGGTTGGGGTAGTATTCAGGATGGATTGGATGATTTTCAAAAATAAAAACAATTATTTGTCCAATTTTCACAATTTTTATTTTCCCGTGGTTGAGGTGCACTTGATTTGGGCCCGTTACTTCACAAAAAGGCTGCGTCTGATCATTTCTATACATTATTGATTAATTTGGGTTTGAAATGCACTTTAGTGGTAGTAGTTGGAGTGCTGCTTTAATGAAAGCAAAAAATCACGTCTTCTTCATAAAACTTCAATTCTAAGGGGTTGGGGCTGCACTTAAGTGTGCTTTGGGCGTGTTACCGTAAGAAACGGAATACTTATACTCATTTTCATTTTTTAGGGGTTGGCGGCACCTTAGGGTGATTTGGAAATGTACATTTAGGCATGAATTCGATGTTTTGCAAAAGTAAAAGACGCTTTTCCTCATTTTCACAAATTTTTAATTTTTAGTGGTTGAGGTGCACTTGATTTGGATAGGTTTTTATTTTAAAATTAGCTGCTTCCGATCATTTTCATACATTATAAATTAATTGGGGTTTGAAGTGCACTTTAAAATCACGTCTTTTTTTATACAATTTTAATTCTAAGGGGTTGGAGGTGTGATCTTGAGAAAAAGAGTGCTTATGCTCATTTTTACAAATTTTGTCTTTTAGGGATTGGGTGGCAACTACGGGTGATTTGGAAATGTTGCTTTAATAAAGAAAAAGATTCTGATAGTTGTTCTGAAAGCTTAATTTTTCAGGATTAGGGTACAATTGAGGGTGAACTGGATGATTTGCAAAAATTAAAGGGTTTTTGGCAATTTTTAATATTCAGTAGTTGAGGTGCACTTGAGGGTGGTTACTTTAAAAAGGGCAAGCTTCTGGTCGTATATTGATATTTATATAGAATTTTAATAAATTGTGGTCGGAGTGCACTTTGGGGTGGTTTAGAACTTTAGAAGTGCTGCTTTAATAAAGGCAATGCTTAGCGTCATTTTTATAAAATTCCAATTTTAAGGCATTGGGACTGCACCTAAATGTGCTTTTGATGTTACTTTAATAAAGGAAATGTTCATCCTTAATTTTACTAATTCTTGGTGGTTAGAGAGCATTTGAGGGTGATTTGGGAATGTTGCTTTAATAAGAAACTCTCATATTTCAAGTAATTTTTAATTTTTAAGGGTTGGGTGCACTTTAGGGTGGCTTACGGATGCTGCTGTAATTAAGACAACGATTGTTGTTATTTTTATAAATTGCACTTAGGGTGGTTTGAAGATGTAACTTTGAACACTAGGATTATTCTTGTCATTTTTATGCATTTTCAAATTTTAAGGGTTGGGATGCAGTTTAGGGTGCCTTAGATACTTTAATAAAACGGACAATTCTCCTCAAGTTTTCCAAGATTAAAATTTATAATGGTTGGGACTGGTTTACGTTACAGGAGAAGTTTATAAAGTTAAGTAATTTTAAGGAAACACGAAAAATAATCAGGCAAATAACGGCAATTTTTAGTAGACTACGAACAGTCCTACATTTTTATACCTCAAAATTAGTAAAAAGTTTGGCAAAAAGTGAGTCCAAAAACGCTACAGCCTTCTGAAGACGAAACAGTCGACACTTTGTCGGCAACTATCGCAGTAGGTGCTCTAAAATTTTCAAATTTTGTATCTAAGTGTTACTCATTTAGCTAAGTATTTCTACTAATTTTGGTTTTAATGACTGCACCCGAGGTGGGGGAGGGGGGTCACGTAATATATTCTTCTACATATTTTAAATTATTCGTAGTTTTGAGGTTTTGCCTATAAAATCTTATTCTCCATACCAAATACACACAAAAAAAGTAAATTTATCCACGTTAAATGGCTCTAAATGTAACAGTTACAACGATACAATTCAATGTTTTGGTAAAATCGAGTTGCCCTGAAGGTCTAAAGGTTTCCTAAAATGCCCAAATAGTCTTCTATAATTTTAAGATAACGCTCTTCAAATAAAAAAATAATAAAAAAGTTCCCATATATATGTCTTGTGTGTTCCATCAAACTTTTTGCAAGAATGTAAACACCTTTTTTCTCTCATAGGCTGTAACTCCGTAACGAAGAGAAACGACCTTTTTTGTTTTATTTCGTTGGTTATAATGCGTCATATAAATGTTCAACCATAATTCTGAATTAACTTGTATATAATATTGTTTATGAAAAAATCTTGAATATATTAAAAAAGTGTGGAAAATCGAATGTTTGTTTTTTCATCCTGTATAAGTAACTGTTGAATTACCTTAACGAATGGGATTAATATTACCGAAAATATTTGGGTGACTTCAAGTAAAGCGGAACACACTGTAATAAACTCACACTTGTTTGTCCTAGATGACATTCCGAAATTAGTTTTATGTTAACAATATTAAAGTTAGTTTTATGTTAACAATATTAAAGTGAAAAATTTTTAATTTTCTACCTCTGCTTACGTTTGAACATTCCGCATTGTAAATTCCTAAATGTGATACGGAGCAACATGCTTCCGATTGGTGAGTTGGGTTCAAGGCCAAGGCTTGCAAGCAGTGTGTGGGAATATTATCTTCCACCTTGCGTTTTGTCGCTTAGAGATGATACTTTGTTAGTTTGGTGCAGCGTATTTCACAACTATTGGTAAGTACTGTTTGCAATGTTTTTAATAGTAAACGATAAAATTGTCACATTTTAAATTTTTTGGGAATCAAAAATTTGTCGTTAAGTTGCATTATTGCAATTTGTTACATTTTTTTAAGTTTGAGTTTCCGAAACACAAAGACTAAACTTGTAAACACCATCCCATTTTATTAAAATCTACCTTTTACTTCCTCGTCATATACGTTGCTCTATAACAGGTGTATGTGAAAGTTCCCAAATACCTATTTAACCGCACTATAAATTAGGTTAAATAAAATTCAATAGCTGCATTTATTTCTTAATAATAGTCTAACTGTGCAAAAACTACTCAAAAGTTTTGTAGAATTGTTTTGGTACTGCTAATAGTAAATAAATGTTAGTAAACCCTACAAGGCCATTGTGATACCTGATTTTTATATCGTATATTATATCGAAATACTTTTCTTTGTAAGTGTACCTACACATTATTTTTATTGTGTTATAACTGCTCGATCTTAAATATCGCTAACGTTGTTGGAAAATACAAAGGTACATAAAAATAGCGTAACATATCATTTTTTTTAATTTTCCTTTGTGGCAACTACCAAAATGAATAGTTAAAATAAGCAAAAATTTCAAAAATAGTTTTATTTAATTGGTAACACGTGTTACGCACCAACAGTGACTGAGAGGTCGTACCTCTCTAGTGGGAGTTGCGTGCAGCATATCGGCAGCGGGTACAATCGGCAGCATGCCGTATGGTACCTAATTACATTTTTTTGAAAAAAAAAATTATTTTAGTAAATATTTCTTGGGATTAAAGAAAAGAAAAAAATCGTTAGCTAAAAATTTGATAGGCAGGGTGGAATTAACGCCCCCCCCCCCCCCCCCCCAAATATACTTTCACATAAAAATTACGTTATAAATTTTATTCTACTATCACTCATGGCGGAAATTTTGCAATCGTGAGACGTGAGCCAGAACAAACGCTATCCGCTGATTTGACTCGACTAGCATACCTAGAGATTACCAGAAAGTATTCCGCATTTGCCCGAATAGTTGACCGTATATTCAGAGTTTGCGCGAATAGTTGGCTTAATATTTTAATACTGTGCCGAATATTTGGCATAATATTCAGTAACTGGGAGAATAGTCGGATTACTATTTGTTACTTGACCAAATAGTTTGCCTAGTATTTGGTAGTAAGAGAAACATGTTGCCCAATATTGTGTACGTGGCCGAATATTTGGCCTAATATTCGGTACTTAGCCGAATAGTACTTTATGGAATAGTTTGTCCAATATTCGGTATTTGGCCGAATATTTGACATATTTTTGATACTTGGGTGTTGAGTTGGCCCAAGATTCAGTACTTTTTCAAATAGTTGGTCTAATATTTGGTACTGGCCAAACATTTGACATAGTTGTATTTGAGGGAATAGCTTGCCTATTATTTAGTTCTTAGCGGAATAGTTAGCCTAATATTTGGTACTTAACCGAATATTTGGCCCAATATTGGACAGAGTTGTTGAAACTTGAGTGAAAAGTTGGCCTAATATATTCAATACTTAGATGAATGTTGGCCCAATTGTAGGTACTTAGCCGAATATTTGGCCTAATATTTGGTACTTGGCCGAATAGTTGACGTAGTATTCTGTACTGGCCCGAATATTGGACATAGTTGTTGATACTTGAGTGAAAAGTTGGCTTAATATTTAATACTTAGAGGAATAGTTGGCTCAATGCTAGGTACTTAGCCGAATATTTGGCCTAATATTTGGTACTTGGCCGAATAGTTGGCGTAGTATTTTGTACTTTATCGAATAGTTGGTCTAGTATTTGGAACTGACTCGAATATTTGACAAAGTTATTGATCGTTAAGTGAACAGTTGGCCTAATATTTAGTACTTAGAGAAATAGTTGGCCCAATATTAGGTACTTGCCGAATATTACCTAAGTCGAGTCAATTATTTGGTAATGCGCCGAATACTTAGTGGTAATAAATTGTGTGGCGTAATTGCTTTACGTAATCGGTAGCGTCCAGTTTGGCTGCCGACATAATTTTATTGTAATGTATTTTAATCTTAATTATAATACTACCAAAATTTTCAAAAATTGCAATTTGTTATTGTTTTCATGTAGTACACAAAATGCCGAATATTTGGCCAATATTCGGCAAACTCGAAAAATTAATCTGCTCATCCGAATATTTGGCAAGATCCAAATAATCGGCCTACCGAATATTTGGCGCATCCCTAGAATAAATCTAAACATCCTTTCTCGGGCAAATTGTTTGGTCGGTACATTTTTTAGCAAATGTTTTTTGTAGAAATTTCTTCATTTTGTGCAGAATTATTTTGAAATTTTTTTTCATGTAATGTTTTTTTTTTCCTATAACTATTTACGTTTTTTCAGGACAGGATGTTTCATTTTCTATATTTCTAAGAGGTTGAGGAAGATGTTGAGGATTCTTCCAGATTATCTTAGCTACTTTTTTTAATGTTTATTTCGCTTTTTCCAATGCCATTTTTATTAAAATACTTGCAAAAATTTATTGGGTCTTTTTTCATTCCTTTGTTTCAGAATTTTTTCAAGGACCTCCCTGTAATTTTAATGGGTGATATGTTTCAGGGGGAAACTTTAATTCGTTTTAAAAATAAAAAAAATGTGCAGTGGTTTTAGTTTTGTTTCCTGATATAATTTTTAGTCTTGGCCAATTTGGCGAGAATTTGAGAACATGCAATTAGCGTTCTTATCGAAATCCTTTTCAGATAATAATCAATAATAGTAGATTTCGCATAATATTGTAGATATCTTTTTGGCACAACTACCTCTGGAGAAAAGGTTGAGGGCAGACCGGCGCTGTGTGCGTTTGATCTAATTATAAGAAATATAATAATATTTGTATTGTAATTATGTAGAAATTTTGCAGGTAAAAATTGCCCTCACGGTGTATTATTTATTCACTGTTTTGAAAATAAATTCAGCTTTAAAATTTCTTCGATTTCCTAATCTTGATATATAATTTTCATTGTACTCAAACACACAGGGGTTGCTTTCATATTCACCACCACCAGTAAAGAGACAAATTGCTGCAGACGTTTTACAACTTAATCTTCGCTTCAATTCGTGAATTGAACAATTTACGAGCAATTTATTGTAAAGGTGGGGATGAAACTTCCGGGGTAAAATTAAGCCTGCATGTGAGTAAAGCTGTACGGGAAGAAAGTGTAATAAAAACAAAACCACTCTAAAATATGAAAACAAGAGGACGCTACTACTTCATCACGCCCACCAACATAATCTCTCGTAATAATTCTTCTAAAATAACCTGCTATAATTTTTGCAGCATGTGAAATTAGCACGCCACAGACCCCATTACACATGACAGATCCTCGCAATAAAGCGTGTAAGATCGAAATCCTTTTTCCCCCTGATTAAGTGTTATCCTTGCTCGGTTATCTGTTAGCAAAATGCTGGTGCACTTTGTAAAGTAACCAGACAGTTTGTAAACTGGTCAGACACGCTATTAGTATTGCTCCTTGGCATTAGGAGCTGGGCGGTACTACATTTTTATAGTAATTTATTGTTCCTCCGGTATACAAATGGTAAAGTGTTCTCTGAAAAAGTGCCTTCCGGATAGATTTTTCCGGAAATATAGGAGAACGCGCTGTGTTGTTAACTGAAATTTAAATTTACGTTGTTTCAAAACATGTATAGTTTTATAACCATATAATAAGACTTTCAACTTTTTTTTTTACAATTTACATTAAAAATATTAAATTTGCAATAAATGCACTTTAGCTTGGAAACCTTTTAATAGCTACTTTCTTGCCTTGTTCTAGCAAAAGTCAAACGTTTAACAGCATTTTTTAAATTATCCAAAAAACTTCTTATCTCTCTAATGTTCATAATTTTAATTGGTTATTACATAATGCAAAAGTTGTATTTATGTTGATTTAACAAAACAGACCGAGAAGATTCATTTATTTAAACTTTTCATAAATCATAATTATTTTTATTTTTAATATTATTTATTTCTAATGGTTCAAATTTACCGATGGGAAGTCAAATTTCTGCTCTTTTACCTAACATATTTATGGAAACTCTAGAAGATCACATTCTTGAAACAAACCATTCTAAGAAAGTCACATATTTTGGTTTCGTTATGCTGACGACATTTTAGCATGTTTTGATAGTTCATTTGAGTTAATCAATAAATTTTGATGATAAATGAAAAAAGAGCGGCCGTAGCTCAGTGGTAAGAGCGCGGGCTACCAATGCAGCGGGCCCGGGTTCGATCCTCGGCCCGACGTTCTCTCTCGCATAGCAACGAGAAACCAGCAAGGTGGATTTTTCACCAGGAAAACCTGTCTGGAGAAGAAGTGCATGCACTTCTCGTGGTTCGGAGCCTACGTTAAACTGTAGGTCCCCTATGTCTGCCTGTGCAAATTATCTATCGCCGCCCACCAAACACAGACATATGAGAGAGGTGAATAGGGTATGGCACTATAAGAAGAAAAATGAATTTTTAATTGTTATTAACCGCTTGCAGCCATACTTAAAATTTACACTAGACATTGAACAAAATAGGTCCATTAAACATTACAATACCATACGATTCTTACCATCATAAAACGCATAAATTAGCCGGCAGTAAAATAAAGTAGTCGCCAGTCGGACCGACCGCGATAGATTAAAACACGAGTTTAAAACTCAGTGCAGTGACAAGTTCGCCACAGTGCTTGTCTGTGCTATTCAATGCTTTTTCAGTCTTACCTGTTACAAGCTATTCGTGTGAAAGAGCCTGTTCGAAATTAACAAATATAAAAAACAAACTAAGAAATGCAATGACTCAACAGCGCTTCGACTCACTCATCGGGTTTGTTATTTAATTACGATGACATGATTGAGAAATTTAAGTCTATAATACCTGGTGCCTGTCTTCTCATTCTCTAGAACAGGAAGACGAAGAAACCCTAACCTTAATCTGTTTTAGTCAATTTTTGGTTAGCCTTATTATGTAGAATTGTAGAGTAACCGATGCAGATTTTGAACACTGGCAGTGAGCAAAACAAGAGTAATAAGCGCACTAGTTCCTTACATGACAGTATTTTATATTCACGATACTGTTTACCACATCTCAGTTTTTAAGTTTGTACTTTTTAAAGAAAACTTTTAAGATTTATTGGGTTTTGTTTGATAAATACCAATATTTTATTTATCAATTCCAGCTTTACTTCGTTAAAGTCCATATTTAATGAGTATCTGTATATAAAATACTTAATAACTTTAACAGTATCTATTTATTTAAACCTTATACGTATTTCGGCATGTTTACATGCCATTGTCAAAGGTTATATGAAGGTAAACAGTTAGTGTTGTTATAGCAATAGAACTTTTTTACTTATCTTGGTAATCGTCTGCAGATGACTTGATTTCTTATTCCAAAATGTCCAGTAGAGGAGAATTTAACAGATCAATTTGCTCATTCATTAACGGTACAGTTATAAAGAACAATACAGATACTCATTAAATACCAATATTGTTCTTTATACTCAAAATTTTTACTTCTTATTCCTCCCCCCGCCAAGCCATGTCTACGGCTAGTGGCATAAATACACTGTGTCTATAAAGTAACCCCCTCCCCCCCCCCCCCCCCAAACTAACTTGATATTTTACCACAAAATTTGGTGTGCTTTAATGGGAAATTAAATACTATTTTTTAGCCTATATTTAAATTTTGTATCATTCAAAATGGCGACTGGGTCCCATTTTGATTTTTTTTAATGGAAAGGTGGGTCGAGTGACACCTCATTGGAAAGGTCTTTTAATTCTGCGTCTTATGCTAAAGTTTCAAAGAAAAATATTCACCCATAACAAAATGACAATGTTTGAAGCTAAAGAAGTCTATTTAAAAAAACTAAGAATTAAAGCTTCAATTAATTAAATTAAGTGTTCGAAATGTTTACTATTCACTTCTTGGCCCATAAAATGTCGGTTAGGAAATTCCTGCCTTACATTTTCATAAGTTTCTGGAGTGATAATTCTGCAAACTTCTGTAATGCGTTGCTCCAGTTCTTCAATTGTTTCTGGACGGGTTCTGTACACTTTCGATTTCAGATATTCCCATACAAAAAATCTAAGAAAGTTAAATCTGGGGAGTGAGCCGGCTATTCTACAGGCCCCCGCTAACAATCGATCTGCCAAAAAAATGTCCGTTGAGAAAATCAGAAACAGGCCTATAATAATGAGGCGGCGCACCGTCTTGTTGGAACATAACGTTTTCAATATTATTTCAATCACCTGAGATATTTATGGGAAAATTTAGTCCTGCAAATGAAAAAGTGGACTACTGGATAGGAAAATCAAAACAATTTTGAACTGAGTTTTACAATCCGCCATTTTGTTATGGTTCAATATTTTTCTTTGAAATTCTAGGATCAAATGCAGAACAAAAAGACCTTTCAAATGAGGTGTCACTCGACCTTCTTTTTATTTAAAAAGAAAGTTTAAAATGGCGCCCAGTCGCCATTTTAAATGACACAAAATTTAGTTTTTGGCTAAAAAATAGTATTTAATTTCCCATTACATCACACCAAATGTTGTGGTGAAATATCAAGTCGTTCTAAAGTTGGTTGGGGGGGATTACTTTATAGACAGACGGTATATGGGGGGTGTCCGCACCCTTTCCCCACCTCATGGCCTTTTCTAAAACTAGGTGCTACTAAATTTCGATGCAACTGCAAATGTAGTTAAATATTATAATAAATAAATTTTAATTTTTTTAAATCCTTTTGTCCTCTGGGTGATTTGATGCGTAAAATTGAGTATTTTGTCTCAAATGTTTCACATTTTCCATGCTAGGCACACCGTAATGAATTCGGCTGCACACATATAAAAGAAGCGGGGAAGGTCTCGTGTCGATTGCCCGACAGCTTTTTATATAATTCCAAAGAAGGTTACGACTATGGCATTTTAGTTGGTATAAACGACCATTAAGGTTTTGAAAGTTAGGGACCTAGAAATTTCTTATTCATTTGAAAGGAGCCTCAAAGTAAAAATAAAGTTGAAACTTACTTTAAGTTACTAAACAATGTAATCATTTTGTTGCAAACATAATTACATATCTAAAAGAAAATATTTATCTGGTATTCACACTGAAAAGATTATCTCCTGTATTTTTAATTTCTGTATATGTTTATACTATAGAAGACATTTATTATACAAGCGAGGCTATAAATAAACTAATTTTAGCAAAAGTACTTTCTCAGTCTAGCCATTTATTGCAATGAATTTTTGAACCCTGACTGACACGGTACTTTTTTTTGCGCACAATAAACAGATTTTGCTTTTATAGTTTTTTACCTAGTGTTGTTATGAATTGCAATAAAATATCCTAATCGTCATTTCGTGCTTACATTTATTTTTCTTTATTTAGTGACACAATAATAACTTCCTGCGAGAACTTCTGCAGAAAATCCAAAACACTTTACCGTTTCCGTTTTTTTTTAAATTCTGCATTGATACATCGATCTGTCTTATAAGATTGATTAAAAGTGTCAGATAATGTTTTGATCATTTTTCTAGGTACAGCAACAGCAACAACTATTAGTAGCTTTTCTGGAAAAGTTCAATTCGTTTTTGACTACAAAATAAATCTGAAAAATGTCAGGTAAGCCTGTTCATTATTAGCAGTGAAAAATTGATCCCAAATTTCCTTTACTTCTTTTAGGTTATGCCTGGCTACCTTCGTCTTCAGGATGTGTTCCTCCTAATGCTGTAGAATGTGGAAGAGATTCGGATGGAAGTAAAATGTATGTTGGAAGAACTCACTTTCAAGGTGACCAACTTCCTTGCAAAGTAATACCAACACGAAGAGAAGCGTACGTTTCTCATAACTGTAAAGAACATGCAGTTACCAATTACGAGGTAAAATTTCTTTTTTATTTCATCACAAATGAATAACCATAAAATATTGTTTTTTTTTCATTGGAAAAGAACTTTTAACGTTTAGTAGTACATGCCATTATCAAAGACAAAAGTACTTTTGATAATGGAATGTAAACATGTCGAAATACCTATAGGGTTAAAATAAATAAATATTATTGAAGTAACTTAAATTAATTTATTTAATATCAATTGTGTGTGGCGTTTAATATAAACGTTATTGTTCATATTACGCTGCAATTCACAGCTTAAAAAAACTATATGTTCATAAATAAATGATTTGCTAAAGTCAGGCACAAATTAAATTGTTCGCATTGTAATTCGATGTAACACTATAAAATGTTTACACTTTTGTGATGATACACGTAAATTAGATATACTAGAAGCTTTTGAAATTCACAAACATTTAAAAACTGTACCGTTAATGAATGAGCAAATTGATCTCTTAAATTCTCCTCTATTGACCAGTTTGGAATAAGAAATCAAGTCATCTGCAGACGATTACCGAGATCAAGTCATCAAGTTCTATTGCTATAACAACACTAACTGTTTACTTTCTAATATAACCTTTGACAATGGGATGTAAACATGCTGAAATACATATAAGGTTAAAATGTTAAAATTAATAAATAGTGTTGAAGTAACCAAGTATTTTATACAGAGAGAGTTAAAAGTATGGAAACACCGATTTGCTGTCGTTAATATTCATTTTATAAGAAAATGTTCAATACAAAAGTTTTTTATGAAATTTTTATCTACATATTGATATACACGAAAAATTTTATTATTCAATTGTTTTTGAGTTATCACTTTACGCGATATTTTTTTAAATGGCAACCTATTAATGTTATACTATTCGATAGAGAATTATTTTCTCTTTACAATGGTATAAAAATTTTTTGGGTTTGCATAACATTTCTTCGAGAAAATGCCCGTTAAAGTTGAAGTATTTACAATTAATTAACTTCCCAATTAGTAAACGATGCAGCCATGATAAACAACAGTTAAGCGATAAACAAAGGCGAGCGAGTTTAATATTTTTATTTTATGAAAAATTATTTGCAACAGAGTTGTCGGTCAAAATCTTATTGTTAGAAAGAAATTAATAACTAAATTAAACAACGACAAAAAAAAATACAATGATGCTACAAACTACAAAAACATTAAGAAAAACAAGTAAAGCATAAATAAATACGAATAAACACTTAATTCTAGTGAATTAAGTGTTCAAACTGTCCTCCATTTACAATTTGACAATGACCCAATCGATTTACAAAACCCCGAAAAGAATTTTCTAAGAATTCACGGGGAATTTCTTCCATCGTTCTGGTAATTCGGATTCTTAAATCTTTATAAACTTTGTTTTTTTACGTATCCCCAAAGAAAAAAATCTAAAGGGCTTAAATCCGGCGAACGGGCTGGCGTCTCATTGCTTCCTCGTCTCCCCATCCATCTATTTGGAAACACGTTATTCAGATGTTGACGAACATTTGCACCATAATGTGGTGGGGCGCCATCTTGCTGGAACCAGATACTGTTATTGGGGAGGTGTCCATTGTTTTCATGGGGATAGAGAGTAGCACAAGCACGTATAATTTGATTTTGCAATAACTGCAAATACAGAGCCGAAGTTAAATTGCCATCGATGAAAAAGGGACCGATAATATGACCTCCTAGAATGCCCGTCCAAACATTAACCTTCTGAGGATACTGCGTATGGTGTTCCAAAACCCAATGAGGATTTTCCGTTGACCAGTATCTGCAGTTATGTCTGTTTATTTCACCATTAAGGCAAAAAGTAGCTTCGTCAGAGAAAACAATATTGTTGACAAAATTTTCATTATTATCGCAAATATTTGACATTTCCTCACAAAATTGGAGTCTCCTATCAAAATCATCCTCCATCAACTCGTGTATAAAGTGTACCTTATAGGGTTTATACTTTTCACATTTTAAAATTGAAACGACCGAAGACTGTGAAATATTGAGATTGGCCGCTAATTGCCTGGTTGGTAAATGGGGATCTTCAGATACAGCCAATAAAACATCCAGTTTTTTATCATCACTTGTCGATGTTCTAGGTCTACCACTCTTTGGTACATTTTAAACGCTACCCGTTTGTTCAAAACTTGTAAAGTTTTACCAACAACAGATTTAGAAATTGGATTTCTATTTTGATGCGTATCATTAACTAAATTACAAACGTCTTGTAAACTTCTACGTCTATCTCCATAACCCAGCATCATAGGTATTTCAATTCTTTCACGTTCACTTAAACTCGCCATTGCTAATGCTAACAGCAATAAATTACACAAAATTGAAAAATATTGTAAATAAACAAATTCAGCCTGAGTGATATTGCCTTTGTTTATCGCTTCGCTTTTGTTTATCATGGCTATATCGTTTACGAATAGGGAAGTTAATTAATTGTAAATACTTCAACTTCAACGGGCATTTTCTCGAAGAAATGTTATGCAAACCCAAAAAATTTTTATGCCATTGTAAAGAGAACAGAATTATCTATCGAATAGTAGTATAAAATTAATAGGTTGCCATTTAAAAAAATATCGCGTAAAGTGATAACTCAAAAACAATTGAATAATAAAATTTTTCGTGTATATCAATATGTAGATAAAAATTTCATAAAAAACTTTTGTATTGAACATTTTCTTTTAAAATGAATATTAACGACAGCAAATCGGTGTCTCCATACTTTTAACTCTCTCTGTATACCTATATAATCATTAAATATGGACTACAACGAAGTAAAGCTAGAATTTATAAATAAAATGTGAGAAATTGCTTCATGCTTAAATAATTAAATTTTATAATT
The DNA here is from genome assembly GCA_958336395.1 of Ctenicera cuprea. Taxonomy (NCBI): domain Eukaryota; kingdom Metazoa; phylum Arthropoda; class Insecta; order Coleoptera; family Elateridae; genus Ctenicera; species Ctenicera cuprea. The sequence continues at coordinate 63,267,001 of OY284487.1, forward strand.
TTTAATATTAAGTACTTTGTTTTTGTTTTCATTAGTTTCAAGCCTTGAAATGTTTAAGTTTGCAGTAAGCTTTTTTAAATTTAACAGTAGAGGAGGGTATGTAGTGTTTAGTCTAGATCAGAGAGTAGAAAGAGAAGGGGACGCTCTTGGTTCGAAGTATTTAACGATGTATATTGGCGATTGTGTAATAATAAACAATTAAATAATTATAAACTAAATCTGATTTTTATTAAGTGTAAACTTTGTGAGTTTTAACACTACAAACATTATATTACATTCGAAAGTTATTGATCGTGCCAATTAGCTGCTTCCCACGAATGGCTGCCGTCTTTGCGTAGTAGTGTGTGACACGTTTTCTTAGAAAAATCTATTTATGGTGATATTTTGCTTATTTTCCATTATTTCTCTAGTATCATCGATTATTGCTCCAGTACGCTTCTGTGGTCGTACGCTACCCTTCTTTCTGGCAACACGAAACAATTTTACAAACCGATTTAGGATATCTTTAAACTGTTTATATAAAAATTCGACCCAATATTTCTGCAGACAGCTTTGCACTAAATACGTTCAAATTCCAGTAATCTTGGTTCGGTTGAGAAAATACGATTGCATGTTAAATGCTTACTGGGATAACGTGTATACCATTTTGCGGCAATAAAGTTGAGAGAATCGTGAAGATACTCGTGTGTTCGCTCGAAAAAGAACGTTTTTTGCGTACTTGCAGAAAGAAAATCTGTCGCGTCGCCTCTTACTAAAGTTTAAAAAATTATTGGATATGCTCTAAAGTTGGTAAATACTTTTACAGATCCTTTGTGAGCAAAAACTTCGTTGGATTCCTAACTCTGGTCGTTTTATTCCTCCTGGAGCTGTACCAGGTGGTCGTACAATCCATGGTGAAGTTTTATACGTAGGAAGAGTTCGTCATGGAAATTCGGAAACTGTTGGAAAGGTATTTTTTTTATATATAATGATAAACAATCCTTAACTTGTCTTTGTTGACATTGCAGGTACATTCCTCACATGGTTGCCTTTATATTGGGTACGGTGGAAAAGAAGTTTCGTACACGAACTATGAAATTTTAGTCTTTCAATGATGTAATGTGTGATGATTCTCACGCTTCTACATGGCAACGACTTTTATAAATCTACGTTTCATTTCTTATGAGTTAGAAGATTAGAATTCCTTTATTTAGCCAACACTTACTTTTTATTAATTCTTATATTACTAAATAAATGTGGTAAATATCAATCAATTTTTTGCATTCTACACTAAATTTTGTTTTTAATATATTTTACGTATAATTATTAATTTTAACATTGTACTAGACAGAAATTCGTTCATGTTAACAATATAATGCTTTTATTACTAAACATTCAAAAACAGACTTTACAAGTCCAGTAGGAATACAACAATAATACTTTTATTTATATTTAACAATTTTTACCAAAAATCAACTTTCATATACAATACATAGCGCAACCTTAATATTACAACGTGTTGTTGTTTGCATTTCCATCAAACAGTTCTATAGTAAACCACTTTGTCATTTGACTCTATCAAACGCCGTTTTACATATTTATTGCTGAACATTTCATTTCAAACAAAAATATATTTTGACATCAGAAAACAATTTTTGGCATCAATAATTGTTTTTAGTGTCAAAAATTGTTTTGACGTCAAAAAATCATTAGAAAGTAAAACGGCATTCAATCATCAAAAAAATATTAGTACAGTGAAAGGTGCTCTGCAAAGGAGGAGATTTATCCCAAACGTCTTATACACTCAATCAACGGGTAATATGGCACGTTTGAATAATCGTAGTTTTTTGCAATTTATACCCAATATGTACAAGTAAGTATAGTGATGATGATGATGATGTTTACCCATGGGTCAGAAGACAAAACATTTCCCGCATTTACACCTTAGAAGATTTAGGTTTCACTGAACAGGTTGGGCGCTTCAACAAAGGACCAGATCATTGGCAGTGATAATTCCTGTATTTTACTTGACTCTAAAGAGGGACAGCCAAGGTGTTGGTACCTAAGGGCCGCAAAAGCGGCGCACTCACAGAGTATGTGTTCGGAGGTTTCCTACCGGACTTGGCATCTGCGGGCTATTGGCAGCCCCGATATTGTGAAAATGTTTCTGCCGGTGACCGTGGGCTGTCCGTAGGCCTGCTACTACTCTAATTCGTCTTCTATTTAGCCCAGAAGACTTTTTGTCATTTTGGGCGTAGGACTCTTAAGAATGAGTCCCTAGCTCCAGCGATAGCCAGGGCATTCGCATAGTTCTTAGCAGAGAGCTTGGTGAGGGTTTGCGACATTCTTGGGCCAGTCGTGACCCCATTTTAGGGGAGATCAAGGTTTTGATGGCCGTTTGATTGTCGGTACAGATGTAAATGTGTCTACTTTTATACCATCTTCTGAGGTTTTCGTTTGCACAGGCTATTATGGTAAAGATCTCAGCCTGGAACTCTGGGTTTCTCTCTGTAGCCGCCAACTCCTGATCCCCCCCATTCAGATGTGGTGTTCTGAGTGGTTAAGGAAATTAATTAACGTTTCAATAATATAGTCTTTATTTAATTAATACATCTTAACTACAACAAGGTCTGAGCTAAGAATGAACAGTCAGGTACCTGCGACAATGTCAGGCCCTTCTTAGGAATGCCATCCACGACCCTCTACCAAAGACACTTGGTTTAAGCTGTTTTAACACAGCGTTGCCACTTTTCACTGCACAACCTACTTTTTGTCATTCTTTAATTCGCCTTCGCAGCTGACTGTAGAGGGCGCTACTACTAATTGCAATATGGCCGCGTAGTAGGGAAAACATTGTTTAGTTGTCGGTGTTTGTACGGGTAGTCGAGTGTTTTTCAACGCGAAAAGTTTGTTAATTTTAATATGTCTGTGTCATATAGCGACATATTTACGTACCTGCAAGGCACACACAGACCCTTAGTAGAAGGAGAAGCGGTTTTTAATGCAGGGCACGTGGTTTTATGTGGAAAAATGAACGATAAAATTCACGCCTTTGTATTGCAGACGTCTCACTTACATTCTGCACCACATGTAGTTGAAATTAAAATTAATGAAAACGTTAGTGACTGGCGGTGCTTGTGTTCTTGTAAAGCAGGGGCTGGCAGTTATTGTAAGCACATCGTAGCGGTTTTAATATATGCAAATAGGTAAGTAACATAAAAAGTCAATTTTCAAGTAAACATTACATTCACTTGCAACTTGGTTTTAGGAACGAGTTAGAAGAAATTTCCAAAACTGATTTGGAGCAAGAATGGGGCAAAGCAGCTGCAAAAAGTGTGCAGAGCGAGTACAAAATTCCTATTCGAGTACGTGAATTTTGCCATGTTACCCAAAAACCCTGTAGTAGCGATAACATTTCTGCTGAATGCAGTAACACGAACTTGGAATTGCTTTTAAAATGTAAGTATTTAATTTGTACGAATTTAAGCGGAAGTGTACATAAAAATCTACTTTCTCTTAGTTATTCGTCACCAAGTCATAATTACAACTATCTACTTTCTCTTAGTTATCAGTTACTTAGTCATAATGGTAATGTTGAAAAATAAGAGAAAGCTAACGTAAATACACTTGTAAAACAATTAGGGATTTACACAGAAGTATTTTCTTATGACTTAGAGGCAATAGTATTTCTGGTTATGTTTGAGATGTATAAACCTTTGCTTTGTACAATAAATAATTTAAAATTTTATACGTAGGTGCACCAGAGTCGGCTTTAAATAAAATAAAAATTGGTCGACTAAATGAGTCATCTGCTCCACACCCAAGTCTTACTGAAATGGATATAGTCGAACCAATTGCTACACACTTACCAACGAGACCAGTGGGAACCAACGATTATTGTCCTGCAAATGAAATGTTTCATCATGTGCTGTCATACGAGATTCCAAAAAATCTCTTGGTTGTAGATAACTCGGACTTTTACAAACAAAATATTCAGGTATCGGCAGCGCAATGCATTGATATATATGAGAATACGTTAATCCAGGAAGGACAGTATTGGCTAAACAAAAGGAAGTTCCGAATTACAGGATCAACATGTTACGAGTTGTTCACATACTCGAGAAACGAGAACCCTAACTGGCAGGCTAAAATTTCAAAATTTATAAAACCTACCTTTATGGGGAAGCATGTTATACAAAATATACTGGGAGACCTATACGGCAATGTGGGCTAGTTATCAATAAAAAGATTCCGTGGCTGGCTTTTAGTCCAGATGGAGTTACAAAAGATTTTGAGTTGTTGATCGAAATAAAGTCACCAATTATAGGTAAAACATGCCCAATTGCACTGTCGTTAGATAAAATAGATTATATTGTGTACAAAAACGGTATTTATACATTGAGAAAGCGTCATAAATATTATGGGCAAGTGCAATTGGGAATGTTTCTGTTGGACATACAAATGTGCCATTTTATTCTTTATTCATCATTTGATGACAAATGTGTTGTATTAGAAATAGAACGTGATGAATCATTTCTAATAGATTTTTTGCCGGTTTTGAGAGATATTTTTGTTTCAAATATTTTACCCGCGGGAATTTTATGCAATACGCAAAATGTTTAAAGTAAACACAATTTATTAAATGTATTTTATCTAACACTAACACCTTATACTGTTTCTATGGTGCATTTGAATTCGTTTGTTAAGTTAACTATAAAATACATCGTTCCTTATAAAATACGTCGTCAATGGTAACGTATTTTATAGCTATTTAAAATACGCTGCTGCATTTAAAAAAACCTTTATTTATTAAAGAAAAAATTACAATGACTGAAATATAAATTTCCACTTTGGGAGGGTGGATTCTCGTTGCTGGCTTCTACATTACGATCGTCGCTACTAAAATTATTATTAAAGCACTTTGGACTTTTTAGAACGATAACCAACATTCTAATTTTTTAAAAACGGAACAACAGCACCAAATTTTTCAAGATAAGCCAAGATGACGTCTTCCGTCACTTCATTAATCTTTTTTACCATTTTCCATTGCTTGAAAGCCACGTACACCTTCTCATATGCATCTTTTGATTTTGCAAGTAATAATTTTGCCCGCAATTCTTTGCCTTTTTCTAATATTTCGGTAGGAACAATTTCACACATGTTAACGAAATAATTTTTTGTTTTCAATACTTTGTTGACTCGTTACCATATCACACAACATTCCATAGACATACCTATCTAATAACTCAAACAAAATTGAGTTGAAAATGACTAAAACTAAAAGACTAATAAATTTATGATATTCTATTAGTGTTAGATAAAATCTTGAAGACAACACGTGTTTTATAGTTTAAAAATCTCGGTCTATTAAATCTTCGCTCCCTACGGTCGCTCAGATTTAAACACCGACCTCGAATTTTAAACCGTCTATAAAACACTTGGTGTCTTAATAGCTATTATCTAACACTAACACCTTATACTGTTTCTATGGTGCATTTGAATTCGTTTGTTAAGTTAACTATAAAATACATCGTTCCTTATAAAATACGTCGTCAATGGTAACGTATTTTATAGCTATTTAAAATACGCTTTAATGAAATAACAATACTTTGTTGACTCGTTACCATAGCACACATAACATTTCATAGACAGACCTATCTAATAACTCAAACAAAATTGAGTTGAAAATGACTAAAACTAAAAGACTAATTATGATATTCTATTAGTGTTAGATAAAATCTTGAAGACAACACGTGTTTTATAGTTTAAAAATCTCGGTCGATTAAATCCTCGCTCCCTACGGTCGCTCAGATTTAAACACCGACCTCGAATTTTAAACCGTCTATAAAACACTTGTTGTCTTAATAGCTATTAATGTTAAACCAAATATTTTACTTACAACAAATGTACATCTATATAAATTATTGACACATGAAGTTTTGTATATAATTTAATTAATAAAACATGTAAATATTACACAGTCTTTATTTGTGACTACTTAAAAATTTATCGTCGTTCAAAATTGGTTTCGACAGGTTTACTAAAGCACACACTACAATCATTATGTCGTCAATATAAGGAAGTATGTGCCACTCAATTGTTTCCGTTACTATTTTATAAATTTTAATTCTTTGAATTGTTCTCTCGACATGTACCCTTGCCCTCGCAATGCTAGCTGTTGTACCAGCATCACTAGCTGTTAGTTGTTGTTGCATGCGAAGGAATGGAGGCCTAATGAGCTCGATGCCCTTACTTTCACATTCTTCTACTATAGCAAACCATTTGTCCACCATAATTGCCTCGTGAAAAGGTTGAAGAAGATCAATTACATTTTCGTTATTGAAAATGGCTTTGTCAGATGTTCTTCCGCCATATGCTGGACTAACGTAACTAACGGATCCCGCAGGAGTAACGCCTATTAAAAATTTAATAGTGTGTTTACTTTTATAATAAGAATAAGTTCTTATACGGCACTTTAAACACTTGGATTTTTGCACTGCTATTTCCGTGCAGTCGAGAACAACTCGAGTTTTTTTATATTTTAGAAAACATTTTGGCATACTTGCTAAATTTTCTTCTTTCGTTGGCCAGTAGATTACCATGTGTAGGCTTTTTTTTAATAATGGTATTGCCCAATGAAAATATTGCCTAACAGTGCTTTCACTTTTATCAAACAACACTGCTAAGGTTCGGAATGAAAAATTTTGTCTTATTTTGATTAATGTTAAAAGTATTTTTTCTTCTAAATTGTCATCTGGCAGATGTGAAATATCTGTTAAAACATTCGACACACATTGTACAATTGTTTTTAACATAGACCAATTGATTCCTGTATAAATGATCAGTTTCTGATCTGTGTTAATGATCTCACTAATGCTACAGGTGTGTGTTTCTACGAATGTGTTCACTTGAATCGCTTTGTCTTCTGAAAAAGATTTACTTTCTGCTGCTGCAAGGAGTAGATCTACTGATCTACCGAAAAAGTCTTCAGCTTCCTTTTCTTCAACAGCAGTTGTAACTTCTGTGGCCATGTTTTCATGTTCATTTTCATTATGACCGTCCGTATTGTCCAAAAATGACGCACTAAAATATTATTGGTGTTTTTAATAATTATTCAACAAAACCATAATTAATACACAAAAACAAAAGTAGCACAACAAAAGAAATATTGATGTCCACCTTCCATATGGGAAAACTTGTATAATTAGCATTTGTAGTGTAGTTATAGATTTTAAAATTTTAAAATGGAATGATACTCTGAACTTATAAATAGTGGGTACAACAGACAATGCTTACAACTTTATAAGTGTTATACTTACGCTTTTTTTTCTTTTCGACTTTCATATCTACGAAGTCTACTACCATCATTCGTTGATGTTCTATTTAGATCAAGAGGCCTCAGAGGTATTTTTTGGGATGGGATAGTTCCGTTTCTTAACCGTTTTCTTTCTCTAAGTGGTGTGGCTACAAATGAAACACAAAGAACCTTTATTTCACTTTCCTGAAACCATAACCTCTACTGCAATTATTTTACTTTATTATTAATTGGTAAAATAATTTAAAAATTACTTACATGGAAAGTAGTCACTTTCTTTAAAGTGTAAACTACACACTTGCATGTATTTTGAAATTGGTTTGCCGATTTTTAATGCGTGAGCCCATAATTCACGTGTTCGTTTATCACGTGGAAAATAGTGCAAACTTGTATTTTTCACGTTATACGAATTGCACTGTGATACACAACAAAACATTTTTGATTTGGACAGACCCTCCATTATAAAATATTAAGGATAAATAACACAAAAATATTAAATAAACTCAACGAATTAGCATAGGGTTATACGTGCGCTACAAAGTTTTCCCTACTCGGTTAGTTCTCAAAATTGCTGCTTGGGGGCGACTCTTTCGTTTGCGAAGGCGAATACATATATCGCCAAACATCGGCTCTCGATGCCGTTGTTTCCACTAACATACGCTTACCTAATAGCAGACAATATGCGTCGGTATTTCATTAACTTGTGGTGTACATTTGATTAGTATTTTACACTAAACTATACATTAAATTTTGATTTTTTCCACCTGCTTAAACGTTTAGTGGTGAGGGGTCCCCACTACTACAACCCACATATTTAATATTGGACGCTCCAGCTGCAATAACAAACGTTCGTATTTACGATTACAAGAATTAAAGCAATTGCAAATTAATTTATAAAACTAGTTGAGCCCGTGGACTACGCCCCATGCTTTACTCTTAAAAAAGGTTACAAGTTTATTGAAAGAGATATATTGATGTAATTAAGAAATTTCGCAGGTGTCGCAGCTTTATGGCCCAATCAACCTACGTGACTTTTTACGTAACGCAGTGTACTGTGTTACGGTACCGGGTTAATACATAGTGAAGTAAAAATATGTAAATGTTTGAACCTTCTAAAAAAATTTATGTATTATCTATATATTTTAAAGAAACGTATATCATCTCTGAACGAACTTTTTCATCAATTTTTTTATACATTTTTGTAAAAATTAAAAATGTAAAGGGTTGAATGTTTTTGTTATCTTAAAAACCTCATTTCTCATTAAATAATTAACGTAAAATCTAATTTTTTTTAATTTATAGTTTTTTTGGTCCTTTTTATCGCGAAATAAAAATCTTTTTTTAAATTCCTTCAACTATTAAAAAATACTAAAAATATTAAAAAACAAAAGATTCTATTTTCAGGTTGAAAAAATGTTTTGTTTAAAAGATGACGTCACCTTAAATCATTGCCAAAAAGGAAACCTTAAAACAACTTTTTAAAAAATTTTATTTTATTGAAAATTATTCGTTATTAACATTTTATTTAATTTTTCAATAACATTTACAATCTTTTATTCTTTTATAAACTTCAGCCGTGTAATCAAAGTTATAAAAAAACTTTTTATTGTTGAAATTTACAATATATATTATTTGCTACAAACAATTGGTTTATAAGAAGTAACATTTTTTAAAAATGTTGAACAATGTTGCAGTAAGAAAAGAATGTTAATGTTTCCTATTCTAATTTGAGGTACATTTAATCCTATTTCACTTTATTTATACACAAATGCTAAGTTGATAATATGGTTTCCTAGTTCGTACTCCTAAGCTAGTTATCATTGGTTTAAAAGTAATGTTAAAAGAACAACTAATCCAAATACCAAATGGAACAAAGGTAATTACTTGTCCCTCTAAACCTATGCACAATTATTTTGTGGAATTTTTCTATCATATCAGAATATTTGAAAGTATTGAGTTTCCAAAAGCATATTCAGGTTTAGAGCTAATTAGCGAATTATAGAACGTATAAAGTGTAAGAATATTACAAAAAAAATAGCCTTTTTTTATGATACATTTTGGGCTTTAATAATAACATGTAAACAGCATAATAACAGCAAACAGTTTCGATTATGCATAGGAATATTATCTTTTTCTTTAAATAAGAAACTGGTATCAAATGAAGGGCATATTTGTTAAATGTTTTGCTGTAATGTTTAAAATCATCACATCATTGCCAAACTAAAATATCACATTGCTTGTAAGGACTTGTCTTGCCCGGAATTTGCAGACTACCATTTGGTGGATGTACCTGAAATGTAAACTTATCAAAAACTTGTTCATGGTTATAAATAAAATAATGCAAGAGCACCATTCCAAAAGTTACTGAATTGTTGTGACGAATCTTTCCTACATATGAAACTTCACCATCTTCGTCAGCTACAACAGCTTCCGAATTAACAGGACCACCCTTGTGACGAATCCAATGATGTGTCCTTTCACAAAGGATCTGTAAAAAATAGATATGTTGTTAAGACAATTGGAACATCTTTTATTAAAGTTTGAAAACATTCCAAATTTACATGGCCCTATAACGAACCAAAATTCCAAAAACGCATATATTAATAATTAACTAAAACTTGTGAAATACATTATGCCGTGTGATTATGTGTGTGAACAAGTTTATGTAATAACCAATGCAGCAAAATCTTCGTTCCTGGTTTTAAGTAACAGTAAAAAAATTTTTATTGCTAAAAAGAGAAATATTATTATTATTAGCCGTCGGGTGTGGCGCAGAAACCCACTGTACTAAAGCTCATTAGCTTATTGTACCCCGCACGCGTTTCCTGACCTATCAAGTCAGTCTCGCAAATAAATATTAGGATGCTATTGACGGGCGCAGTGGCAAATTCTTCAAGATCTGAGGATTGAACCCCAAAGTGTCTTAGTCTTTTGACTCCCAAAGCAGGGCATTCACAGGGAATGTGTAGAGAGGTGTCGTCTTCTCCTCCACATAATCTGCAAGTTGGATCTTGCACCACCCCAATGGTGTTGACAACAATGTCATAGCAACATTTCTTTTGCCTTACCTCTAGATAGGTCAACTATTCAGGCTAAGGTTTTCTTAGAAAATTGTTTCTGTTACGGTCACGTAAATAGACGCCAGAATTTAAAAAGCGTCGTTGTTAGTGAAGGAAGATTTGTGGGCATTAGCTCTACGCAGTGCGGTAAAAGTGATTTTAGTGCGTTAATACTACGCCGCGAGATCCAACACCCCAATAAGAGGGAATCAAACCAGAAACTTAGTCAAGTCGTTTGGAAGATCTGGAATCCACCATCTAGTCAGCCCTGCGATTAGATTCCTTCTCGCCACTCTCAGCGACCCACGGTGGAAATGCCACCGCTAGCGTCCACGACACACGCCGCCGCGGCTTTGTCCTCAACGACCAGCAAAAGCTAAGTAGAATATAAGTTAGCATTAAGATTGTGTACACTGTTTTCTTATTTTGTATCTAGAATAGTTAGCTAGGTAGGGTCGATAGGGTTAATTGTGTGTTTATTCAATTTAAATGTTTAGCAATAAAATTCTTGTAAAGTGCATTTAGCGAGTTTATTTCAAGAGAGTTAATAGAGAGCGAGAAGTTTACGGGCTAGGAAAGTGACCCAATACCCCGTTACTTGATTTGCCCTGAAGTTGTGAGACTGAGCCAGCTGAGGTGCATTACAAATCCAAATTTAATAATTCAAAAAAAGAGTACCATTACATTATTCATGAACATCCAGGAGTCCCCTTCCAGTGTAAACGATGTTGTTTCCGTAGCAGGTCCTTCACAGCCCTTTTCACCACGTGGTACGAAACACCGGACGTGGGATCGTGCCCTATATCGGTCTCCTCAACCCCCATTTTGGCTAATTGATTTGCCTCCTCGTTTCTCTATATGCCATGGTGTCTTGGCACCCATTCCAGGGTGTAACCCTGTTGTGTTTGGTTGGTGTCACCACAGCTTCAAAACATTAATTGACTACTTTGGAGTGTTTCTACGCCCCCCCCCCAGAGCTTTTCAAGCCGCTTCTTGGCTCTCTGTCAGAATAAAGATTGGTCTATTAACATATCTTCTCTCCACCATAACCTGCGCGCACGTTGTGATTGCTTAAACCTCCGCCTGCAAAAGCCATTCCCTATCCATTCCTCAAAAATCCCGGTCCCAGTGCTATTTTCCGTTATGGATCTGCCCGTAAACCAGACGGATCCTACACGATTCCTCAGCTCATGAATTGTGTCCTCCAAAGGCTTCTTAGATATCACCACCATGAAAGGCTTTCCGAAGTCGAAAACACTGCTAATCTATCTATCTATCTGACCGCATACTTAGACTGCAGTTTTCTTCTATTTTAGGTAAGATCTCGGTATGGTCTCCCCTCCCCCAGAGGATCCTTCCGTGACCACTTGTTTTCATCCTGTATGCCGCCATAATTGCTTGCGATTACAGAACTAAATGTAGTAGAGGCAAGTCTAATAGCGCCTCCATTGATGCAGTAGGCGTTGTGGTCTTTGCCCTTGTTGTTTCTTGACAGGCAAGTTGTAGCTTGCCGAGATTGTTTTTCACAACTGTATTTTTGGCTGCATGCCACCAAATCAACGAGGCATACGTAATGGTGGGTACTACCACCTTAGTATAACTATATATCATCCTTAGTTTAAGTCCCCACGTTTTCCGATCATTTTTCTACAGGCCCATAGGGCCGTGTCATCTTGTTCGTAATACTTTCCACATGACAACTGAAGGTTAATTTAGTGTTTAAATAACGCACGAACTAGAATAGTGAGGTTCTCCGCCTATGCCTGCGCGTATATTCCTTTCTCCACCCAATTGCGAGAAAAGCCCATCAACCACAAGTTACCACAGTACCGGAAATCGAACTTTCCTTGAAAATTTTGATTTTGAGATTTCAATGGATAGATAGTGGTTGCAACTAGAAAACACAAAATACAAAACCATAAAAATGGGGTGGACGGGGAGGTGCTTTACTTCAAAATAGACGCGCCCGGAAAAGAACCTTAGATTTGTATTATACACGTGTCGAATAGTCGATCTGCGCAAGTCCGATCTTCCTACCACCGCCCAGTGTTCCCCCGCTAACGTTTTTTTTATGAAATCGATTTTAGTATTCAACGAAGAAACTTTTTTCATAATTAATGCATTTAGTAAAAACAAAACATCTTTAAATTTTCAAAAAATTACCTAGTTTTTCAAAATTTCAAACTTTTCAAAAATCAAAATTTTAACAAATTTCAATATTTTGAAAAATTACAAAAATTTTTGAAATTAAAAAAAACTTCAGTTTAATGTTAGAAAGTTTAGAAAGAAAACGTTGGATTTGCCCTAAAGTTTTCTATCAAATTCAAATTTATATAATTTGTTTTAGAAAAAAATGCTACCAAAAAAACATGCCTAACTTCCGCTTCCGCTTTCGGATTTTTTTAAAGCTTACTTTGTCAGTGAATTTTTTATGTACCTCCACATTTCGCAGCTGATCAAAACCGGACCATCCGTTCGATAGTTATGATGCACCATACAACCACAGACAGACATTTTATAAAAACCACTTTTTTGGGTTCCTGAACGTCCAATACATGTATTTCCGTCGAAACCTCGATTCAGTCAACTTTTCCAAAAAATATTGTTAACAAGGTATAAAATAAATTTGAAATATTTCGAGAATTTTACAAAGCCGTTACCCACCCGACAGCTTTATTATTATCAAACGAAATGAACTTTTACCTTATAGTTATAAACTCGACGCTCCTCGCCGTTATAAGTAACATAGGCTTTCTCTAGGTTGGGTATTATTTTGCACAGAAGTTTCTGACCGTCAACGTCAGTAGTTCTGCCAACATAGATTTTATTTCTATGCTCATCTTCACATTCTACAGCACGGAAAGCGGCGTCAGTTCCTAAACGATCCATCCAGCTGTAAGATGGAGTAACTGAAACGAATTTAGGTTTAACAATTTTTCACTATTAATAATTCACAGCCTTACCCATTTTTAGATGTAATTATTTTATTTCTTGAATAATCCAACAATTTTCTATAAACCCCGGTAACAGTTGTAGCTGTAGCTCTGCCTACGAAAATGATACCCAACATTAACAAATTAACTAACTTTTCAATTCTTGGAATTTTAGGTTTGGGAATTTTATACATTTACGTGGTCAGATTAGTAAGAAAACAGTATTTAGTAATTAAATCAATGATTTAGTCAGTCCCTGGTTCGATACTGGTAATAGGCAGATGTTAACTAAACTGGATCCGCCTATTCCTCGATATTAATGAATATTCACCTTACATTTTTAATATAATTGCACAATCTAGAGTATTTCTCAATATTATTGAAAATTTGAAGGCGGACTCGGTTTAGTTAACATCTGCACAGTATCGAACCAGGGACTCACTAAATCTTTGATTTAATTACTAAATGCGGTTCCCTTACTAATCTGATCACAAAAATGTGTAAAACTTCCAAACCTAACGTTGAAGGTTTGCGCTATCGTTTTTAAAGATTGAGCAGTTTGAATATTTCATTGCGCAATATGCAGATATAATGCAATGTACGTGCTATATTGTGCAATATCTTCTAATTATTTAGTTGCGCTAACGGCATTATTATAAGAATTATTTTATTTGAGATGAACTATACTAGTCATATTTTATTAAACGAAAAACAATAAAGTGTGTATGATATTAGATCCGGATTAAGGGTCTTTCTTAAAATATAAATTAAATTTCAAGCGAGTTACAGAGATGAAGATTTGCTATAGTTTAGCAAAGAATCAGACGAGTGGTAAACCGCGAGTGGAAGTAGGTGTACAAGGTAGTGGAAGTACGGTGGAAGTACATGGAAGTACATGGAAGTATGTAAAAGTAAGTGGAAGTACGTGGAAGTACGGTAGAAGTACGTGGGAGTAAGTAGAAGTATGGTGGAAGTACATGGAAGTAAGTGGAAGTACGTAAAAGTAGGTGGAAGTCCGGTGGATGTTCGGTGAAAGTATGTGGAAGTAAGTGGAAGTACATGAAGGTATGCCAAACTACAAGTGGAAGTATGTGGAAAAATTGGTGTTAATTTGTGTTGTGCAAAATTTTTAAGCGCATTTCACCGTTGAGTATCGAAGGGAGTCTTTAAAATTTTTATTATTAAAAATGTCTTGTGCCAACGTTTGAAATTTCTGGAGAATAACCTTAGGTTATGTTAACCTAAGGTTATTCTCCAAAAATTTCAAACGGAGGGGGGGTTGTACCGAAAAACAAAATGATAAATTATACAATGACAATCATGTTCGTTCTTTAAACAACAATCAGTAATGGAAATCACGTTTAAACAAATTATATTAACAACAATTTAACAAATCTGTATGTAAACTGTACAACCAAATTGTTATTAAACACAAAATATTATAAAAAAGGAACTTCAACAAAGAATATATAAAATAAATCATCTTGAAGATATGATTGATCATAGTGAAACACGAATTTATATTTAATACATACTTTTGTACCCACCTTTAATTTATAACAATCAACCACTTCCTATAGAAGACACGAGACACAAAATACTAATGCAAATTTGTTCAAAATAATCGAAACTACTGACGGTATTAGTCACTATAACCACCATCGAGATAGTATAGGTATCTGGATGCCAGTGGCGTAACTACCCACCCGCAAACCCCCCGAGACGCGGAGTGGGTCAAAGTTACAGTTTATACAAATTTATATATTCCATATTAACTTTACCAGTTTATAGTAGTCTTAATAAAATTATTTTGTTTAAATACTTGTATGTTATTATTTTTCAGTAGTTATCATTTATTAATGAATCGCTCGCCCCTTATTTATTTCAATTTATTTGTTTTCCTTTATGCCTAGTTTGTGTCGGCTTTTAAAATGTTTATGTTTTATGTTTATTGTTTTATGTTTCTACGAGACGAGTTCGAATGTAACTTAAAGAGTTTAGTTTCAGAACAAATAGAACTGATTCATTATGTGTTCAGAGTTTGTTAAGAATTGTTGAGTTTCCGCAGAGTTTACCTTTTTCATAATTAAATTGCGTTTAAGTAAATGCATTGTTTAACTATTGTTGAAATATGTACGCTCCAACACTAGTGCTAGCTTGTGCAAAGTATGTATGTAGTACAATGGATATGATACATGATATTGGTAAGTAAATTAAAACAAAATAATGTAGCATAATCATTGCATATAATTATTTTTATGTGAAAAAATAAAGACTTTATTACATAAATTAAAAATATAAGACGTGTATATTTATTAAGATTATTGGTATTATTAGTATCATTAAAACAAAGGGGGACCTGAAATAAAATTGGCGGCGGGGAAAATATGAAGTTACGCTACTGCTGGATGCTAACCACCAACCTTCCTAATAAATGCGATAACAAACACAATGAGAATCAGCTATTTCCCTATACGGATGCCGTCCTTTTAGAAAGAGATCGAACCCAGAAAATCGTTATTTATTAATTTAATTATTAATCCAAAAAACAAAACTAAAACAAATGTAGGCGATCAAAAAGAAAACAAATTTTATTCAATAAAAACGGCTAAGGTTTAAGCCTCATTTTCAAGCCTCCCCCTTTTTCTTATATACATATAAGTTAAAGATTTTTTTAGATAATTTTTTAAGGATAATAGCAATAAAAATTTTTGTAAGGTACCTATGTTACTAATAATTATAAAATAAAGATCGATCTTCAAAGAAACATTGAAAAAATTTTAATTGTAACTCTTAAAAGATCGATTTAAAAAAAGTGGCATACTATTTTTTTTAATTTTTGTAAACTCATAGAGATAAGACTGAGCTACAATTTGATTCGTGTCCCAGCTCGCAAATTTCTGTCCGACATCTTCTATAAATTTTTGAAAATTTTAACGCTTATTCACACAAAAACGAGTTATCAGAGCGGGATGAAATTCGATATTGGAAATGCCTTAAGGGTACACAATGTTACAAGCTACTACAACTTTTGGAACTACTTAAATTGTAAAATGAAAAAAATCGTAAAATTTGGACTTGCTTAAAAACATACTGCTCAAAACTGCCCAAGACGTTTTTTTTTAAATTGTATACGCTAATAGAGCTAGAAATGAGCTACAATTTGGTTCGTGTGTCAGTCTACTAATTTCTATGTAACGGTTTCTATGAATTTTTGAAAACCGAAAATTCATGCCTCTCTCTTTAAGAAACGGGGGACGATATAAAATTCCCGTTTGAGATAAGTTGCTCATGAGTAATAGTAGAATCAGATTCAGAACTCTTTAATGCAGTAGACAGTCCCTCTCGGTCAATCCCTCGAGGACAGAGATCGTTCTATTCGCAAGAAAAAGGAAGGTTGGACCTTTTCGTAGACCCCTGCTATTTGCCACTTTTCTCAATCTATCAAAGTCGAATTCCCAGGAGTCATTTTTGACAAACAGCTGAATTGACGGAAATACTTACAAAGACCGAAAAAGCATAAATAATCTTTTGACAGCGTCGCCGCGCGCTGGGAAAATCCTGAAGATACAACCGTTATTAGGCCTATGCTATGTTACGCAGCACTGATCTGGCGGCGCAGTATCAAACAGGCTACAACTGCAACCAAAGTAGGATAATATGTGCAACGTCTTGCCTGTCTTAGTATTACAGGGGTTATTCGTTCAAACCCCCTCTCCCCCGACGGACCTGTAGGCAATCCTACGCATTTCCATCTTTAAGCTGGTAGTGGAGGAATCAGCGATAATAACTGCCTTGAGGCTACTTCTTAGGGGGATATGGTATACAATAGGTGTGGGTGGCAGGCACACCCGCATCCTCGACAAGACAGTTTTAAAGATTTCTCTTCTTGGTGCGGTGGTTGACTGCCTACCTCCTAAATATGCTTTTAATTGACCCTTCAGTGTATAAGTGAATGCTGGGGCAACCCACCATTCAAATATATCCATTTTTACTGATTAGTCAAAAACAATGTATGGAACCGACAGCGCCGGAGTTTACACTGATGGTTTAAAGCTTCGCCACAGTATACCGCTAAGACAAACTTGCCGCCGTCTTCCAAGCGGAGGTAGTGGCGATAATGCATGGTGCAAGTGCAGTTCTTGAACTACATATTAAAAACCAACGAATTGGTAGCTTCAGCGATAGTAGAGCTGCCTTACTGACCCTGAGTAGTTGAATAATTACCCTAAAATAGTACTTCAGTGCTACAAAGCGCTTTAAGACGTCTCCCGAGATAATGTTATTTCACTCGTTTGGGTGAACAAACATGATGTAATCGATATAATGAGGAAGCTGACGAGGTCGCAAGACTGGCCTCCAAACAACTTCCTTGGAGACCGGAACCCGTAACTCTCATCTCCCCGACGATATTCAGGACTATGCTACATCAAGAAACCTTAAACATCTTTACTAGAAGGGAGGTTAATATTCAAAGCTGTCGCCAGACAAGGGCTGATTTTGCATCACTCTGACGGAAGACAGCCAAACACTGTGTACAGCTGTTCAGAAAGAATGTCCTACTGGTTGTAAGAATCATTACTGGGCACTACACCTTAAAGAAACACATGCATATGATGGTTCTGGTAGACAGGCCCAACTGTCGAGGATGGAACTTGGACGGCAAGCCAGCAGAACAGGTGCTACGCCACTGCCCTGTCCTCGCAACAATTAGAAATTTCTACCCTGTCATGGTCGTCATCAGCACCACCCCACTGGCGGAGGTACTCAAAATCAAAGAATTGGGTAGTTAGGGTGATTCCAGTGTTGGGAAGCTGCTCTGGTGAAATTTCGCATCTTTCAATCTCAATCTAGAATCTAATCCGATGTCAACAAGTTAGCTTACTAATCGAGTCAATTTGTTGAAATAGCAGGCGGTGAAGCAGCGGTTAAGGAGCGTGCTTGTATGTGTATGTTTATGCGTCTTAATTGGGGGGAGGCATAGTTACCACCCTCGTAAGTTGAGGAGAAAAGAAAAGAATTTGTTTATAAAACACCCACTGACTGGTGGTGTTTAATACACTGCGCTACAACTCGGGATCACTGGTTTTAACATGTAAGCAAGGTTTCCGAACACCAAAATTATGGTTGACTAACTACATTTCATTTCCATATTTGCAATAAAATGTATTCGAACTTGTAACGAACTTATTTTGCGCGTTAAAATTATTTTGGTTCATTTCAGTGAACTTTCGATTTTAACGCAAATTAGTCCGTTGACCTCTCCTTCATCTATCCTATTTTGCGATTAAGCGCGCACCCCAAGATTTACTTAAAGTAGAAGTAGTTCCCTCTCAAGGTCCTTTTACTTTAAAACGTTCTCCGCACACTGAAAATCGAAAATTCCCCCCCCCCCCCCTCCATTTCACAGAGCTCACTATTTATCCCGCTTCAGTCTTCTTGCAAGATCGTTTCTAAAAATTCCGGAGGACCCGTAAAGAATTCCTTCCCTGAACTTTAAAGAGCTCTCCCGCTTCGGTCTTGTTGCAGCTTTGTAGAGGACCCGTCAAGGCCTATCAATTTCGAATGCATTTCGAACGTTTAACTTTACCGTCCGCCCGTGTTTTATAAACCTTTATTCGTTTGGAATATTTTCCCCGGCAGCACGTCAACCCGGTAAATTTATATTCAAATCCGAAAGTCAATGATTTCACACCGACCGCCCGTCAGAACCATTGAATTTGTATTCCATCCAAAAAGTTAATGACTTTGCCGTTCGCCTGTGAATTTAGAGTCATTGTAAGAGAACTTCTAATTTGAACCTTGCCAAATTCACTTGTCTTTCCGATCTGGTTATATTGCAAACTGTAACAAGTTAGCAATATTTTCAGAGAACCCATCAAATAGTTGTGAAAGTTATTTGAAATCGATCGCCCTGACCGTATTGTATTTTGGTGCTAATTTGTATATTGTAGCGGTCGAAGTTTGTTGGTTTTAAAATACAGAAACAAGGATCCTGAAATTGTTTAAAACAATGCTTAAGGCGGTAATCTTAAGGTACCCCAGTAATATAATTAACTCTGGAAATTAAGAGAGACGTACCAGAACCCCGCAAATAATTAGATTAGATTAGATTAGATAATTAGACGAGGAATAGACTTTTCGAAGTGACTATTGGTTTGATTAAAACATAAATACTTATTTTAGTTAAACAAACCACACAAAATCATTCTAAATGTAATGCTTTCACATTTAAATAAAGTTTCCAGACAAGCTAGTTTATCAGTTTTGCAGCGACCAGGTGGCGAATATATTCATTTATAAGTGAAATTTTTATGTACCTACTTGAAATTACTTTGTATTTATTTTGACCAGCCGTGAAGGCAAACTACGTTTAATTCCGCACCATGTTTGATACCAGAAATAACTTATTGTTTATGTTTCTGATTAGAATTACGGTGCACATATTAGGCTAATTTTTAAATACTTAAGTTTATTTCGTAAATAGTTAAAACCTATTATATTGTTTGACATGACGAGTTTGTGAGTTGTTGTTTAGTGAATGAATGCTCGCTGTTGGAGATATAACCCTTCACCTAAACTCTGTTTACGCTGTTAGCTTTGCGCAACACCGACGGACCCAGTGGCGTACACAACAAAACGCCTTCTACCGGTAATGCTGTTGTTTAGGATTGAGGTTTTATTCAAACAGGAAAATTTCAGTGGCGACTCTGCTTTTGCAACCAGGTATTTTTAGACTGAAAATTCGTTGAAAAACTATAACATGTATTGCGTCAATAAGTGATGATCAGAAGCATAGTGTTTTTGCTGAACGATAAACTTTATTCATCTGATCAAATGGTTTAAAAAAAAAGTTTAATTTGCGATTGGTCTTTAGATGTAGGACCTAGATTGTAGGCATTAAATTCTCATTAATTGACCCCATGCAAGGAAACACATGAACATTTTACAAGAGAAAGAGATGCAGTGTACGGATGCAGTATACCTTTAAATTAATAATTAATTTTATCCTGTAAGGCAAGAAAAAAGTTTGACCAGATTAATTTCTACGGTCCCAAGTTTATAAATAAGGTACCAGTAAATCTCCGAAATTATCCGAAACAGCTCTCTGCCTAAAAATTTAAAAAGCTCTATTAAAATTAGCCTATTATGTTATTACTTAATCTAACAAATTTATTTCTCTATTTTTGAAAAAAAAATTGTTATATCAGCTATTTCAGTTACTTCAAAATGGGCAGTTATGTTTGTATTTGTATTTGACTTATACAAAACAGTCCTGTAGCCGCCATCAATAAAAATAATTTCATTGTTATTGCCAATATTACAATTTATTTGCACCTACTAGGAAGATGTAAAAACTAATAAACACGATATTGAACTGCTATGCTGCATAGGCTGAAACTCCTTATTTACCCTACAGACTTCTGTTGGCAACTGCCGTTTTGTCACGTGATGCACGTGATATATTAGGTAAAGACCGACTTGTAGCTTGCCTGCTTTTACAAACATTTGCTCTAAAAGTATGAGCCACAGTTGTTCGTGGGCCCTGCCTTCCTAAACAGGGCCGTGGATTAGAGTGTCCGCTCCAGAATTTAAATAATCTAGGCACACGGCTCTGTTTAGGTAGGAAGGGCCTACGGACAAATATGGCTCAAACTTTTAGAGCAAATGCTTGTAAAGGCAGACAAGCTACAGGTCGTTCCTTACCTGATTATGCTGGGTGTAATCCCCTAATGACGACGCGGTCTAAGCCGAAAGTAAATTGTAATAGGAAACCGCGAAAGCCTCAAAGAATATCATTGTTATTATTATTGTGAATATAAATAGAAATGATTCACGATTTCTACTTCTTATTTTAAGAACAATGCCAAAAAACCTAATCATTTAATAATTCTGCGCCGAAAGATTACATACAAATAAAACAGGAAGAGACCTGATATCTACTTCAACTAATTTATAATTGTAGGATGTTAGTTAAACGTCACTGTTTTTGTTTGTGTCTATAACTTTATAAACCCTCTTTTTATGACGTTCAAATGCTATAAAAATTGAAAACAAACTTAGTATTGTATTTTAATACCGTAACGTATTTTAATATTTTAAGTAACAAGTTTATCATTGGATTTCTAAATGCCATTTTTTGAGCCACAGATAGATTTGAAATTAATTATAAGGAATTTTAAAAAACAAATTTAAAAAAAATGTAAAATCAATTGAGAAAAATAAAGAATTTAGCATGTTATAACGCGAGGGGGGGCAACGCACAAGAGAGAAAGAAAAATATGTGCAATAGCCATAGTAGGCAATCTAAAAAAAGTTTTTCACTATTTTCTTAAACGAAATTGCACCGAAAACCATAAAATAGAATCCTTTTGCCAAGACTGGTGAAACTAAGGAGCACTGATCCCCCAAATTATTCTGCAACTAAAAAATAAATTTCAAATCTGACTATATTGTCAACGCAAACATTTACTTTAAATACGAAATTTCTATCGCCTATCGTTTAACGCATGAATGGTCATATTAGTGTAAAAACATTGGAAGGGTATAAAAAATAAAAAAAATGTATCCAAAAAAAGACCCCTGAAGAAATTAATGTCATGGAAATGTGTTCCAAAAACAAATATCAAAGTTGTTGAAAATGTTATCAAAAAAATTCGGATATGTCGATTAACAATTTACAATATTTAAAGCTGTGAAAATTTCAGGATTTCGTTTGAAATATAACACAAGCAATGCGTAAAATGTTCAAATTTAACATTTTACAATTTATTATTAGAAAACACTTACCTACAGCAGAGTTAAATGAACAAGCACGTTTTGTCTCTGTCGCCAAATCCAGCAGAATGACAACTTATGAACTTCACAAAATTGCACTATTTATAAACGACGGCCATGCAAAGAACAGAACTACTAACAAACGGAATACCCGATGTCGAAGCCGAAGGCGTGCGAACGCAAAATAACATTTCACCGAAATTATACTTGTATTTGTAAACAGTACAAATAAAACGTGAAAATAAAAATTTTACTAGAAAACGCAAAAATTTCATAAAAACGGCAATCATTTTAAACATTTTATTGTCGATTTGGATCGAGCATTCAAAGCTTAACATATTTTGTTATAAATATATTCTTTGAGGTTTTCGCAGTTACGCATACTACGAGTTTCATTGCCAGTTTATCTTATCATTTTTTATCCGCGGATTTTTTCCGATGACGTTTTTCCATAAAATCGGTCTGAGAAGCATCAATTCTTGAATTTTTATAGTAAAGGTCTCTTCGTTATTAATTTAGTTTTTTTAACGTATAAGCAGTGAACGAATCGGGTATTTTTAATTTTTTTTTCTATCGTGAAAAAATACAGAATTTTCCGTTGCAGTAAAAATGTTTTTTTCTTTCTTCAATTTACTCAAAACTTTGAAGTTATAAATATAATGTTGATTAGTTAACGTTTGTAAAATACAAAATTGTCAGTAGTTCTGTAACATGTCTTATATTTATTTATTCATCTATTCGAAAAGCATTTATTTTAATACTTATATACTGTTTCAGCAACCACAAAAAGCTACACGATGCCGCCACCGAAGCTGCTGTTGCTCCTTTTATTAAACTATTAAACTGTGGATGCGTCGCGTCGTGCAGGTGACAGGATCCGATCAAAAAACAAGCTAAAAAAAGTTATAAACATACATGTAATTTTTTCTTATGTTGCTTAGCGTAACAAGTTTAATTTTAGTAAATACAGTTGAGGACGTACGTTTACTTAAGTTGAACAGATAGTATTAAAAATGATTTGATTTATAAATATTAGATGCATTTTACTACGATTTTATTAATAAATAAATAGATTAATAGAAATTTTTATATTATATATCATCTGATACTATCAAAAATGCATTGGCACTATTCCGTGACTTATAATCTTACTATTTAATTACAACAAAAGCACTACATTGCTACTTTTGCGTTACAATAAAGTTACTATTTCTTTACTATAACTTCTTCCCAACGTAATTATTTTTTACAACAAATTTGTTGTCAATTTCCTTACTACAAAATGACTACTTTTTTACAATTTCTTTAATCTTTCCTTAGAACAATGTGACTATTTCTTGAAAACTTTCGTACTATTTCTTTACTATCTGTAATTACCTTACAATTTGTAGTAACTTTACAATCACTTAATAGTCGCTAAATTGCAGTGATGCACAGAGCAAGATTTCTTGTCTTGCTTGACAACTTCTTATCTTGTCTTGCCAAGCAAGACAAGAAGTAAAACAACTTCTTGTCTTGCAAATTTCTTGCTAGCTTAATTCTTGTCTTGCTAGCAAGACTTCTGCTTATTTCTTGTTCTTGCTAGTTGGGGGATTCCCCCAGCTAACGAGTATCGATAAAGCAGCGCCGATTTCCTGTCGCGTGCGCCTACTCGCTAAAAGCCTTTGTACCGCGTAGTACTGACTAAGAAACTGTTATATTTTGTTAGCGCGTTTGGTAGTTAGTAGACTGACATACATATTATACTTGCATATATTTTATTTGGTTGCTTTGCATTAACAATTTAATCTTTGTATTTTATCGGTGCGTTCCAAATGAAGCACATATTAAACAAATAGCAAAAAAACGTTATGTATTTATTTTTTGAACTGTCAGTTTTGGATTTTTACATCTGCTTCGATTTCCCCATTGTTTTATTGTACAGAAATGACAGCTAAAATAGCAGTTTTGCGAAAAAACTTGGCTTTGATATTACTGATTTTTGCATTTTGTTTGAAACGCACTGCTTATTAAGAGTTATTTATATTAAATGTAGAACAAATTAAATTTATTGATCAGATTGGAACCTACCCGCGAAATGTGCTTGTTCATTTTTTAATTGGCAGGGGCTATCATCCTATTGCCTAATCATGGGTCTATTATGAAAACAGCTCATATTACATTGCAACAAAACTTATAAATTATTATTTTGCACTACAGTATCAATTTTTTTTTCACACACTCCAGTTCCAGAAGCGTTAAAATCGGCGTTTGAAACTTTTATTTCATGTATCTACATAAAACAAGAAATCTTGTTTCTTGCAAACGTCTTGACAAGAAATCTTGTTCTTGCTCCAGCTAGTCTTGTCTTGTCTTGTTTCTTGCACACCTACTTCTTGTTCTTGTTCTTGCAGCAGGAACAAGACAAGAACAAGAAAAAGCAAGACAAGAACAAGAAGTTCGCCAAACACTACTAAATTGTAGGAAAAGTTGTGACATTCTCGACTATTACGTTACATATCTGCAGTTGCAACATAGTAAACAAATCGTACATTGTTGCTGTGTGGGTTGTGGTGATATTTTCCAAATTTCAGGCGCAGAAATCGCAAATTTTCATGAAAGATCACAGCGCGCGGGTCTGAGCGGATTTCCTGCAATATTCTTATCAGTTATCAACAAACATGCAAAAATTCGGTACCTTCTGTAATATGCCGCTAAATGCGTTCTTTATTTCGCTGCAGTACTAGGATGCTGTTATGATTCCATTTATTTTTCAGAAATTTGTGATTGTTTTGTTTTATGTGCAAGTAACCACTGTTTTATTGTATTATTTGTTTTAATTTTGTTTAATAACAAAAATCATTTACTAACAATTAGTTTACAGTACAGTTTAGTTGCTTCTGAGATTTTTTAATTTTTTCTGTTTTAAAAGAAAGCAGTTTTTGTAAAATCTCTGTAACAACGCAAAATCTCAAAAACTATACTGGACCGATTTTTTTGAAATTTGGTACACCCAGAAATAACGAAAAATTGTCAAGCCGAAACAGTTATTTTTACGATCCGAAACCAGATACGGAAATTAGGTAAGACTTTTTTTTTCAAATATGAAAACTAAATGTGAGAGAAAACGTTAGGTCAAAGAGAATGCTTTTTTCCGAACTTTCTAGCTTCAAAGTGGAGATCGCTATAATTTTTTGAAAGTTTTCATTTCGCACCTCATTACTCAAAAGCGATTTGACATATCTTGATAAAATTTTGTTTTGTAATAGCTCTAGGCTTCTATTTTCTATAATTTAAGTATAGCGAAGTATTGATTTCACGAAAATGTTCAAATTTGAGTTTTTGACGAAAATACATGGTTTGGGAATTCATGAATTCAAAACAGTGGTTTAAAAAAATGTCTGTTTGTGGGAAGGTGGGCATGAGAGTATGTCTGTGCGCTCCATAACTTCCAAACGGATGTTCCGATTCCAAATCTGAAAACGATTTTTTTCAATATGAAAACGGAATCAGATCGAAGACTTAATGGTAAAGATGATGCATTCTAACCCAAGTTCCTACCTTTAAAATGACGGCTGCTACGATTTTCTTAGAAATCTATCTTTAACGCCCCATTACTAAAACACGAATCGGCAGATTGGGATCAACTTTGGTATTGCAGTAGCTCTAATTATTATTTTTGTTGGCCTTAATTGCATTCCTTCACTTCGAACCTTATCGTTTCTTTTTGTAACTTGAGTCCTCACCTTGTTTAGGAAAGTTGCAGGCTATTGACAAACCTTAATATATCTCTGGACTTTAAGTCTCTTATCTCGGTAGGTGTCATGGTCTCCTTATCAAAATATTGTTCCTACGGCGACATGCAGCATTGCATACGCATAGGATGTGTTCTGCTGTTTCTGGTGCCTTATTATATTAACGACAGATTTGGCCCTCAGCCTTACCAATCTTGAAGAGATGCTATTTTAGTGACATGTGGCCTGTGAAAAGACCAGTGATGGTTTTTAGTTCCATCTTCTAAGAGACAAAGCGATTTGTGTTTTTTTTTTTTTTTCGAGAAAAAATTATGAACTGTTTTGCCTGGTGTTGTCCTGGTGTGATACCCCAGTACGAGGATTTGTTTTTCCCATAACCTAACCTCCTGTTTTATGTGGCTTTTCTATATTTCACAACAAGGTGCAGGTCCTGTATAAGACGTCATTACCCCGCGTCTTGCGAGTTCGTCGGCCTTTTCGTTGCCTGGTAACACGTGGAGGCTTTTAAAGTTTTTATTGCTGCTGTGAAAATATCAATTGTTGCACCTTTAAAGCATTTTCTAACGTTTATTCTTGTGCAGAAGCTTATAGCATAAACCTCAGCTTGAAAGATGGCCGTTCTAGTATCGAAGGGTTTAGACATGCGGCAACTGGGACCACAGACGCCCGCTCCAGTCCCTCTTCCTTCCATTTTCGAATCACTTGTATACCATTGGACGGATTCTATTTTAAAGGAAGGCCCTCTTGAGAACCATATTATACGGTGTACGGCTCTAAGTGAGCGAGATTTAGGATTTTTAAGTGGCCTGTCAGATCTCCTGATTTAAATTTGTTTGTTCTTCCAAGAATTAGCGCATGCACCATTGCTTCTTTTTGCACTTGTAGGTGTAGGGGTACTAAACCTAACATGGCTTCTATAGCTGCAGATGGACAGGTGCTCATCGCACCTGCTATACTCGGGCAGGCGAGACGTATCTTCTCTAGCTATAGCAGAGTAGCAAGTTGTTTAGTTTTTGACCAGCATACTAGTTATGTATAGGTAGTCATAAGTCTTATATTAGCCACTTATGATCAGTGGATCAATTGTGGTTTTAGACGCTACAAATTGTGAAGTAACAATTGTTTCAAAACTACGAAAATTTTCAAAAAAATATTGTTTTACACACGATTACCGGATTTTTTTAACTATTGAGGGCCATAAAGGTGAATATAAGCTACAATTTGGTTTGTGTCTCTGACCGTTAACTTCTCTGTGACGTCTTCTATGAATTTTTGAAAATTTTAGCTTTAACGTCTATTTATTCAAAAAAATGTCATCAAATCGGGATGAAATTTAATATCGTAAATGGCCTAACATTATACAATATTACAAGCTAGAAAAAGTTGTGGAACTACTAAAACTGTGAAGTGAACAAAATGAAAATAAAAACATTTTCAGAAAAAAAACGACAAAACGATTTTTTTATTAATTTGCAAGCAAATAGAGCTAGCGGCGAGCTATAATTCGGTTTTTGCCCCATTTCTCTGTGACGGCTTCTATGAATTTTTGAAAACTTTAGATTTAACGCCTATTTACTTAAAAACTAGTTATCAAATCGGGATGAAATTTGATATCGTAAATGGTCTAACTTTATACAATGTTACAAGCTAGAAAAATTTTTGTAACTAGTAAAACTGTGAAGTAAAAAACATCAAAATTTTGTTCAACAAAAATACTGAAAAACCGACACGATTTTTTTAAAATTTTGTTGGGGAATATAGAGCTAGGGGCGAGCTATAATTCGGTTTATGTCCCACTTCTGTAATTTCTTTGTGACGCCCTTCTATGAATTTTTGAAAATCGTAACATCATTCCTTTTTATTTAATAAACAGGGGACGATAAAATGGCCCATTTAAACTAAATTGCTCGTGAGTGATTTCTTTCAATTTTTGGTTTTTATAAATCACTAGGAATCTTTTTCGAAAAAACACACATACCTCCAAGCAAAGCATTAGTTTAAGTGAGTCGCGATTAGTTACTGGTAGTGTTTCTTCGCCGGTGTGCATACCTTAACTGCTTTAAAAAAACTGGAAAGAATATGCTGCGTTACTAGTTGCACACACATAATGACACGATTATATATTTTATAATTTAAACAAATCTTTAGTGTAATATTGCATGAGTTTATGGTTCAGGTTATTGCGTTTGATTCCACGCTCAGAAATTCGATGTGTTGGCGGCAGTGGTGCTATCTTACAAATCACTGTTCTCGGGCAAACCGTTCATACAAACATACTTTTGAAATAGAACAAGACTATTTATTTTTAAAGAATAGGAAGTGTTTAGCTTATTTTTTTTAATAATAATTTATAACTGAATAGAATACGCTAATTAAAAATCTTACTAGCATCATACAAATCGATTATTAAATCAATACACGAAATTTTTTAGAAAATTAAACTCAACGACTGCTGAAAAATAACAAATATCAGTTACGTGCGGTACTTGACTTTTATATATCTTATCAATAATACGGTTTGAAAATCAATAAACACTTCACGTTCTAATGAACCTATCACTTTAATTAAAAAATTAAAATTTTTATTTTAATTTTGAAATTTCTAATTCCAATACAACAATCAATAAGGAAGAAATATTACATTAGCATAACCACATAAACGTTTTTAAATTTCAAATCCAACTGTTACAGTTGTTTAGTATCAGTTGATATGCTATCTTATCACTTTTATTCGTATATAGGCGTCGTTGAATTCCTGGCAAAACATCCACTACACTTACGGTAAAACCACAGCGCAGTATTTACTTCTACATCAATTTATTTTTGCTATAAAATGTCCGGTAAGTTTGTAATTTTTCTATAACAAATTTTTGCATAAATTAATTTTTTTAAGGTTACACCTGGGTATCGTCGTCTTCAGGACACGTTCCTCCTAACGCACTAGTATGTGGAAGAGATTCGGACGGAAGTAGCATTTACGTTGGCAGAGCTTACTTCCTAGGTGATCAACTTCCTTGCAAAGTTGTACCTCAAAGAAGAGAAGCATATGTATCGCATAACTCCAGAGAGCATAAAGTTTCCAGCTATGAGGTAAAATTTCGTGTTGCTAGTAAACTGATAAATTATTAAATTGGTTTCTTACGAGTTAAAACATATATTTTGTCAACTGTTTATAATTACGAACAACATTGTGCATAATTCTGTAATGAAAAAACCGGAACTGATAAGTACAAGAATAGATTGTGCGAGTTTTACCACTTTTGGTGAAAGCTGGAGTGAATTATGCTATTACAAAGTCAAGGTCACTGATAATTCTGATGCCACATCTACAAAAAGCTGTCGGGCAACCGCCACGAAACCTTTCTTGCATTTATGGAAATTTTTGAAAAATTTTATAGTATTTTGAAAACATTAACAATTTTATGGAAATTTACAATATTTTTGAAAATTCTCGGAAAAACTTCTAATGTATTTCATACCGGATGATTTTAACAATTTAAAAAATTGCTTATTTTTATAAATTTTTTGTTAACCGTTATTACTATAAAATTGTTTGGAAAATTGTAAAAATGAAAATATTGTAAATTTAAAAAAAATTGGATATATGACATTTATGAAAAGTTTTAAAAATTTGAAATAATTTGAAATTTTAAAAATTTTTTAACACTAAAAATAATAATTAAACAATCTTTTTTCAAATTTGAAAACTTTTGTCTTTGGTATTTATTAATGGTAAACAATATTTATTCGTTGAAATCAGTGTAATCAGTAACCGAAATGAAAACCGAAAACCAGAAAAAGCGCAAAATTTTCCAAACCGTAACCGAAACGAAAACTGAAATAATAAATTTCTTGACCCATAACACAAACCCGTAACCATAAGTATTTTAAGAATACACTGGTATTTTTTCCTTCCAACAAATGTAGTAGCGACATTAGTATTTACTATGTAATCTTCGCATTACGCATGGTCAGCCCTTTTAGTTGACCCTTAGTGTTGTATCTTAAACAATGATTTGAGACTTTTTAATGTTTACCAAACGCGAAAACAGTTTACCACAGGACGCATTTTTTCTTTTTTACTTCTGAGTATTTCATTTTTGTGTTATTGGCAGTCAGTGAGACAACAGTGTGCACATTGCTGCAACAGCGGTGCTGCCAATACTGCTAATAATTCTAGGGAACATAAACAGTAGACCGTTACCATGTACTCGCGCCAAAACAAAAAATATTGAAATTTTTTTAATTTCGAATTTAGAAATGCAACCCGCACGGAATTCGAACTCTCGACCAACCTATGCATTACAACAGTGTACACGCATTCTACCACGCAGGCACGGAGTGTGTTGATAGTTAATGCTGAAATATAGACCACAAATAAATAACAAATTTGCTGGCTAAATTTAAATTTCCGGTAAACTACGCAGCATGTTATTCGATGACGGTACACTGTATACCGGCAAAATAATTCCAGCCGGCATCGGCCGGCTAGCCATTCATGAAAATCTCTCTCAGGCATGGTCTCAGTCACATAATGTAATTTACATTCATGACTCTTTTTTAAACAATGTTGTCATATTTGCAAAATTTATATTTTTTAGGTTATTGCCGAAAGCGACTTCTTTATAAATAATTTTAAAAGATTGTCTAGGCATTTCGTGAAAACACGGATTTAACCAAAATGTTACAATCTACAGTCTGCTTTTTGAAAAGAGCGCAAGATCTCTACATTATTTTTGATTTCAACCCCCCCCCCCCCCCCCACCTAGCGGCAATTTTTTTACCATTTAATAAAACGACAATTTTTTTAATGCCACCAATTTTTCAAAAAAACTTCAAAAATTGTTTTAATATAAATCTTGCCGAGAATTTTCTATGATTTTCATTACGAAAAGCCAAAAAATACCGATAACCGTAACCAAAACCGAAATTTTTAGTAAACTGTAACCGGAAACTAAACCAAAATTTTAAAAAATTTGAACTGTAAGCAAAAACCGTAACGTTATTTTTTTTAGGTTCACCTCCCTGGTTGAAATTTAAATTTTGCTATTAGGTTAAATTTTTTATATTGGCAATTATCTATCCAATTAAACTGTTTAAGTAAAAGACCAAAAAGAAACTTCCCAGAGAGTCTTTCTCAACGGAAAATTGTA
The DNA here is from genome assembly GCA_958336395.1 of Ctenicera cuprea. Lineage (NCBI taxonomy): Eukaryota > Metazoa > Arthropoda > Insecta > Coleoptera > Elateridae > Ctenicera > Ctenicera cuprea. The sequence goes on from OY284487.1 coordinate 63,297,952, forward strand.
CCTATTGTCATTTCATTCATTCATTTCATTGTCATTTGTTCATACCGATTTTGAAGCAGAAATTCGTACATTTCTTTAATATTGAAAATTCGTTGGGGGGAGGACACTCGCGCAGATCGGCTACTCAACATGTGTAGAATACGAATCTAAGGTTCTTTTCCGAGTCCATCTATTTTGAAATAGAGCACCCCTGCCCTACCTTCTTACTTTCTTGGGATGTCATTCTATTGCAGTTAGCAATCTTTAAGTCAAATTTGTTTTTTTCTGCGTTAAGGCGTCTGGACTGTAAAGTGCATACAAACACACAGATATACACATACTAAGACCCCTCTGCAGCGTCCGTCTGCTTTGTTGGTCTCCCAATACCCTAAAACCTACAGAAGAGGAACACACGAGTGGCCAGCTAGATCTCCAGATATTACACTACTATTTTTTTTGTGGGGACACTTAAAATTCTTAAAATCATTTTGAACATATACTTATATACATATACTTTATTAAATCTATAGCAACGAAGTGCATTTGTTTAAATACTTGGTACCCATTTTGTACACAGTAAAAATACTTTTTAATTAATAATTTGAGAAGCAATTAACCAATTTTAATTTTGTTTGCTCAAAAAGACTACATTTTTCTAGGGCTTTAGTTTGGTGTCACATAAGGGGTAGGATGCTATTTAAGAAGGGTGAATTACTATCCATCACCAATACCTGAAAAAATGTGCCCCCTTTGACACCTAAAAAGCTGTCACAAACGCATCTCAACATCTAATTTTCCTAATATTACGGGTGGAAACGTTTTAAATGAACACCCTGTACAAAACAGAACGTAAATGTGTGAGTTTGGACCACGCCCAGATGAGCTAGAATCTTAAAATTTAGAACACTGATAGGTGTTGGTGTACAATCAAACAAAAAATTTAAAAAAATATTTTTTTTGTGTTCAAGTATTTAAAAAAAAATTGAAACATCAAAATAACGTTTTGGATTTATTAAATTTTTTTTTTCAACACCAATGGGGAAGATCCACTTTCAGGGTGAACCTTCATGATTTTTTGACATCAAAATGCCAATTATTGATGTCAAATATGACTTATTGTTGTCAAAAAATAGTCTAGGACTTCAAAAATTTGTTTGGCGTCAGAACACTAATTATTGACTTAAATATTATATTTTAATGGCATAAAAATATGTTTTGTAGTCAATACAAATTTTCAACACTACAAACAAAATTTTTGACACCACAAAACTTTTTGTTGTCAGTACATGTTTAATAAAGTGTAAAACGGCGTTCCATATTTGACCATTTCTTACAGATCCTGTGCGAGCAGAAACTTCGTTGGGTTCGTACCTCTGGTGGTCATGTACCTCGTGGAGCCGTACCAGGTGGTCGTACAAGCAACGGCGAAACATTGTATGTCGGAAAGGTTCGTCACGGAAATGCTGAAACTGTCGGGAAGGTACGCCTTTACATTACGTTATTTTTTTATTAACTTTAATTATTGTTTGTTTATATTTTAGGTACATCCTTCGCATCATTGCCTGTACATTGCATATGGTGGAAATGAAATCTCTTATACGGACTATGAAATTTTAGTCATGCAATGATGTAACATATTGCAATGGTGCTTGACATTTACATGCTTTCAGAATGGCTTAAGTAACATTACTTGTTTTGCATAATTTCATAAATAAAGCCTTTATTGCTAACCGTTTTTCAGTTGATTTAGAAACTAAAATTTACCTATTCTTTGCTGCACATGCAACACCTATCCCGCGAATGTAAGGGTATGCGTATTTTTAGAATAACCATACAACCTCCTAACTATAAAACAACAGTAATGGATACTCTGAACAAAATTCAGCGAAATACATATGGTTGTATTAGATCAACAGACTTTTTTCTAAAAAGGAAATATTTTCTTACTCATAATTTATCATTGTAAAAGGTTACGTAATTATCAAGATGCAATTGTAGTTATATTTCAGTATTCTACAAGACTTACTATAGTTTTCCTTGTTAATTTTAATATTATGAAAAATTATTATTTAAAATCTACAGACAATAGGTTTACATTTCGTGAACTACTTATCTTCTTTATTCTCCTCGTCTTCTTCATCCTTGTCTTCTTCATCTTTATTTTCTTCTTCAACCTCTTCGTTTCCATCTGCATGTTTTTTATCCTCACTACATTCTTCTTCGTCGTTCGTCTTTGGAGCTTTTTCGTTTTGTTTGTTTAAACCTTTTAACAAACAGTGGTTTGTAAAATGGGCGATATCTTCGCTTTTGATGCGATAATAATTCCTTCAATTTCTTATCTTCAGTTAGTAAAAGGTCATTGTAAAGTCCTGGTAATTGAATGCGATTTATAGTCTGAGGATGTTCACAGTGGTTATTTAAATATAAATTTAAAGTTTTCAAAACGAACAAGAGAGTATTTGGAGGCTCGGCAGAAAAATTAACTTCCCTCGTTATGCTTATTTTTACTTGCTTGCCATTTTCGTGTTTTTTCTAGTTTTGCTTATCGACTGATAAACATTTTCTTGTGACATTTCCTTTCACTGTGTATTGTTTTCCCGTGGTTTTGACATTCAAATCAATGTAACCCAGTGGTCAGGAGTATACAGCACAGGTTGTCGCTTCTTTGCATTTTCTACAAGAATAAGCTGAAAAGTTTGTGGAATGAAAATGAAAAACAGAACTTTGCGGTTTGAAACTGCGTTTATTTTTCAAACATTTGGAACAGCGATGATTCAAAGCATCTACGCCTTGATAAAATTCAGAACTGTCAAGTTCTTCAAAATAGGCATCCACGGTAGCTTTAACATCGTCGTCGGTTGAAAAATTCTGGCCTGTTAGGTATTTTTTCAGACGTGGAAACAGGTGGTAGTCCGACGGTGCTAAAACTGGCGAATAAGACGGGTGTGGCAGCAAATCGAAGCCTAGTTCGTGAATTTTTGCCATAGCAATAACACTCGTGTGGGGCCGTGCATTATCCTGGTGAAAAATGATTTTCTTTTGTATTAAACCAGGACGCTGTTCATTAACTTTTTGCTTTAATTTGTCCAAAAGACTCATGTAGTATACTCCTGTGGTGGTTTGGCCTTTTGGAAGGTAATCAATCAGAAGTATACCTTTTGCATTCCAAAAAATGGAACCCATTACCTTTCCTGCAGATGCAACAGCCTTTGCCTTTGTTGAATTACGAGAACCACTGTGTCGCCACTGTTTAGATTGTTGTTTTGTTTCCGGCGTATAATGATCGACCCAAGTTTTATCTGCGGTGATAAATCGGCAAATAAAATCCACTTTGTTGTTTTGAAAACGCCTTAAACACCCACGAGAACTTTGCATCCGCACCAATTTCTGATCGACACTGAGCAGTCGCGGCACCCACCTCGCCGACAGCTTCTTCATGGCCAACTCATTATTCACAATGTACGTTGCGCGTTCTTTGGAGATGTTTACAGCCTCCGCTATCTCAGACGTCTTCAATCGACGGTCTTTTAACACCATAGCATGCACTTTTTCAACCATTTCTAGTGTTGTGGCAGATTTTGGCCGTTTACTACGGAGTGCATCATTAACACTTTTACCACCACATTTTAACTCACAAACCCATTTATCAACAGTGGAAATTGAAATAGCCGAGTCCTTCAGATCATCCTTTATTTCATTATGAATGTCGGTTGCTGATAAGCCTTTTAAGAAGAAGTACTTAATGACAGCACGAGTTTGAACAGTATCCATCTTGTCAAAAACTTTGAGACGCTCTTAATTAAACAGCTGTCAAAACGAAAGTAATGAACGCAGCGATCTGAAATTTGACAATTGACGGTCTGAAGAAGTGAATTTTCCAACGCGCCACAAAAATTGTCTGAAACAGCGCCATCTATCTGTCATCCCACAAACATTTCAATCCATCCTCGTAAATACAGACGGTGAATTTTCTGTATGTTCAAACTGATTTCCAGGTACATGCGTTTGGAGTGTTTTCGTACGTAGTGCGATGGCACGAAAGAAAAGAGCTTAATGTTTTCCGTTACACTTTAACATCTGGTTTGATTTTATTTGCCCTGTTACTATTTTTACCTCGCATATCTGGTTTAACAGTGTTTTCCAGTTTCTTTAAGGTTGTTGAGTTGACATATATTTCTGATATGCCAAGCGTGTTCAAAAACATTGTTCTCTAATTTTTTTCTATGCTTCCAAACTTAATGCAATATTGGCAAGACGAACTTCTTCTTAAATTGTTTTCAGTTACAGTGACTTGCTTAGTGTTCATAGTTTTTACACAACGAGCAATGGTATACTACTGCCTGGTATGATCGGCCAAAGCCCAAATATCATTAAAAATAGATAATCTCTCATCTTCGTTTAGTATGTTACTGCACTTATATCTGCAAAGTATTTTGCAAGGCATTTCCATTTTTCTAGCTGTGATCAATTTGTCCTTTCTGGTTTGTGTTTAAAGTCCAAGTTCAAATTCCTTTTAGCTTTTACGTTTATTAAATTAGCGACTTTTCTAGAACGTTTCTTTACCTGGATTTGTTTTAGGGGTAAATTGGCGTTTTCTAGTATTTCTTGAACATGATGGAATGTTAGCAGTCTCCTGTAAATTGTTGCATAACACTAGCGAGGCGTTTCGACTCAATGCAAAGGAATGGTATTTCGGATCTGCATCAGAATCGTGGCTAAACATAGGTATCTCATCTTCAGGTTTTTTATTATTTTCCTCAAAGATCGGACCTTAAAAAAATCGTTAGAACTAACTTTCTTTGCAAACAATCTGGCCAATAATTGGTTGAAAAAAATATTCCAGGAGAAGTCTCTGATAATCCTTCGTAGTTCCTTAACAAAACTTGGAAAAATTGTGACTATCGTCCAAAAAAGCAGAACAAACAGAGATTTAAAGTGAGGTGTCACCACCCTCATTTTCCTTAGAGGGGGGAATTACTTCATACACAGACCTGTATCTATACAAATACAGAACCTATTGTTTGCCTCCACTTACGCGAGCAGATTCGTATTATCCATTCCACCGCCATCTATGACGCACAAACGTACACCTATACCCACGCTCACCCTGCTCCTAAATCTAACTAAAGCACGTTCAGAAAAACAGTGCTAAAGACATTTTCTAAAATTTTCAAAAACTTTTCAAAGTATTTTATAGTTTTTGTTACAAATGGCAAATAACGTCGGTTTTATATGTACAAAAAAATTAAAACCAGCGAATTGGCAAACTGATAGCAATCTAAGATAATAAATGTTGTTGAACGACTTATCTGTTAAAAACTACATAAATAAATATATACTGTTTTTAGTATTACTTAATTTTAGGAATTCGTAGATTACATTTCTAGATTAAGTTACGATAGAAATTAATCAAACAGTTAATAATCGAAACTTAAAAAAAATACTTTTAGTTCGCTGTTACTTATAACACCCCATTTTTAATACATTTTGAACTCGAAACTTTCTTTGCTACTATTTTATAACAAGTTAAAGTAACAATACCACCAACCACAGTCAAAGTCTTGGTCATTTCTTGGGAAGTGGTCTAGAAACTATTCTTTTCCGACGATTTACTCATCTTATCAACTATCACTTCCGTATATGTAACAACCTCAATTGTCTTATTTAATAACTGTTACGTGTAAGAACCCTTATGTAGTTAAACACAAGTAAAATAAAGTGTCAATAAATATAAAATATGAGTAAGTGTAAAACCTATTAAATACAAAAAAGTGAATATGTTTTTTAGGGTATACATGAGAAGTATCCATTCCTCGTCGTTTAGTTCCTCATAGTGCCGTGGAAGGTGGAGACATAGTTGAAAAATAAATTTACGTTTAAAGAGCTTACATGCAGAGAAGCAATTTGTTTGTAGTATTATTCTTTGTAAACTGTGATAATACGATATGTTGTGGACTTTTGTAGTAGTTTGTGTAGTTTTTGTAGTAACAAGTAGGCCATCTCAAATAGCTGAAGTTGATTGAAACACATGGCATGTTTAATACCTGTATTGTGCCTCTTGCATAATATAGGGTAGAGTGATTTGTGGTCATAAAATACTAGTACAATTTGATGAACTCTTGTTAATCATAACGTATTTACTAGTGTAGGTAAAAGTTGTATGTGAATTCTTATGTACAAAAGTCTCAAAGGCGTGTGTAATAATCGACCGTTGTTACTCCTAAGGGATACTTTGCAGATTTAAAGCTAATGTGTTTGTGAGCAGTCAAAGATCA